>JAYEPQ010000006.1:12224281-12449281 GCA_036321105.1 Dracaena cambodiana | reverse complement strand
TTAATTTTTTATAAAATACTAAGTTTTTATCCGATTTACTTTCCTATCATTTCTCAAATCTAAATTTATTCTTTTATTTATAATTAGCTTGACTTATTGCATAAAATAAATTTTCAAATTTTTAACTTTTATAAAATATCCTAAAAACTATCCCAAATGAAAAATAAAGAAAATAAAAAACCTAAGAGTTAAAAAACTAAACAGAAAATAAAATCCTAGAAAGAAAATATCAAAATTCCTAATTCATTTATTGCAACGATGATAAAAACTTGATTTGATCAATTTACTACAAACGCAAGTGTAGTTATAGCACTTAATAAGTCGTTCCCATAGGGATCTAAGGAGTTTAGCAATTTCGGTAATTTTATTATTCTACAAAGTTAACTAATATGTTCTAGATGATCTTTTTAATTATTCTAAAATTATTATAGGACATCGAATTTACTAGTTCACAACCGAGAACTATTTTATTATCTTCCTCCTATCTTTCTAACATAAACCGTTATGATTATATAAAAAAGATGATCTTTTTAGTTTAACTTTTATTCAAATCACCTCAAGCATGAATTATCAAGTGTTGTGCAAGAATAACTCATTAAAGTTCGTGATTTTTCATAAAAGCAAATTATACCAATAGAGATTTCTAAGAATAAATTCAAAAGCAAAATTCTAAACCCTAACCAAGCATAAACTATCAAAAGAAAGCTTAAGCATAACCTATCAAAGTCTTAAACCTTCAAATTATTGTCGTTCAATCTTATCATAGAAAAATCATATGTTTTAAGTTCTTATAAGTAGAAGATAAATAAAAATTATACTTTGATTGATCCCTAACTTCATCTACATACTAGAACTAAGAAAAATTAGCTACTCATATTTTTATTAATCAAATTGTTATTTTTATTCATGATATCTTTTTTTTCCATAAAAAGCAAGTAAAATCCTAATGTAGAAAGCAAATAAATCCTAATTATGAAAGCAATCAAATCATAACTATTAAAGTAATTAAATATAAACTATGAAATCAATTAAAATATTGCCTACACAAAACTTACGATAGAGAGAGACTTGAGCTCTGTCGAATTTCGATATGGTAGCTGTCCCTCTCTGGATCTCAATCCCATATTTTATTAAAATAAATGAATAGTTCAAAAAACCATCTAAAAAGCCATTCGAATTTACAAGGATGAATGGGGTATTTATAGTCCAAACATAATCCTCCTCCTACTTGAACTCTGCTATAAAAAAAACAATCCTAATCCAACACAAACTAATATCAAAAATATATAATTCTAATCCAATCCATAATTATTAGAAACTAATTGTTGAGATTAGAAGGCTTAAAATACTAATTTTCATGTTCAAAATCTGAAACTAAATTTTGCACAGCTAGATGGGAACTTCTAAAGGGGCACACCTTTTTTCCTAGTGAGCCCACTTAAAAACTCATCCTAGATATCAACTTTGCCCTTAAAAAATGTACGTTTTTGCCCTTCTTCCACCTCATGACTCCTCTCGTTCTCCCGCGCACCATAGGTGAGTTTTTTTAATTTTTTTTAAGCCAAAAATCCATTTCATTTGAGTTGATCTATACTTTCTTTAGATCATTTGCTATTTTAAAGCCGAATCATTTCTTCATTTTCGTTTTTCTTTAGAAATCCAAACAAAAGAGAAAATTTTGAGTTGTGTCGAACGAGACGTAAATAGAAAATACAACCGTGTCGTTGGTTCCATTCGACGATCAAAACACTCTTCAAGTATGATTCCATCATCCCTGTATAAATTATTCCAAATATAACTTAGGATTTTGATTTAAATTGAGTAGAATGAGATTAGGATTTTTTGGTTGAGTTTTCAGTTTGATCCGGTGCAAAAACCCATGGGAGAACGTTGCTGTCCAGATTGGACGTTTGGACAAAAGTCTTCTGTCCCGACTAACAGTCCGGACATATCTTCTTTGTCCGGACTGTAAGTCCGGACAAAAAATGTTTGTCCGGACTTTCAGTCCGGACAAAAAACGTTTGTCCAGACTGAAAGTCCGGACAAAAAAACTTTGTCCAGACTTTCAGTCTGGACAAACATTTTTTTGTCTGGACAGAACATTTTTGTCCCGACTGAAAGTCCGGACAAAGGCATTATGTCCAGATGTACAGTCCGGACGGAAGATTATTTTTTTCCAGTTGTTTCTTATCAATTAATAAGTATTAAAATTGTTAAAGTATTGGCACACAGGGTAATGTTTCGATGCAAAGTAGCCGAGTCGAGAATGAATTAGTTGTTGATTATGGTTTGGACTTCACAACAAATTAGGTATGATAACATTTAGAAAAGCTATTCATATTGAAATCAGAATATTTCCACTAAAAACATATCTTCTCTATTTTGACTATAGATTTTTACAAATCGAGACGAACTTTGCTAGTGAGTGCACGATATGGAAAAAAAATCAGGATTTATCATCATGGATTCAAAATCTGATACTGGAGGTCAATTTAAGAAGGGGAGAATATGATTTGGATGTGAACGGGGTTGACAACCAAGATTCAAGAAATTAAAGAATAATGAGGGCCACATGGGCAATAAAAAATGTGGATGTTCCTTTCGATTAAAGGGTCAACAGATATCAACTGGGGGCCCGAATATAAACTAACAGTTTTGTCTGGTGTGCATAATCATCCTGCAGCAGATTATTTCAAAAGATACTCATACGCGGGAAGACTATTTGAAAGCGAGACTAATGTTGTGATTGAAATGTCGAAGTGTCATGTAAAGCCGAAAGATATACTGACATCATTGAAGCAAAAGGATCCAAAGAATGCTTCGACAATAAAAACAATATATAATGTATGACATAAGTTCAGAGTCAATGAACAAGGCAGGCGAACGCAGATGCAACAATTGTATTAAAAATTTCTGAATTCAAGTATATCGAATGGCATCGAAGCAATGATCAAACAGAATAAGTAACAGATCTCTTCTGGGCTCATCCTATTGGCGTTGATCTTCTTCGAGCGTTTCCAGGTATTATTATCATGGATTGTACCTATAAAATGAATATGTACAAATATCCATTACCGGAGATGATTGGAGTAATCTCAACGAATATGTCATTTTGCGTTGCTTTTACCTTTCTTGAAAAAGAGCGGGAAACTAATTATGTCTGGACACTTGACAAGTTGCGTGGACTATTTGTGAACGATGTGTATCCAAGTGTGATAGTTACAGATAGAGACCTATCACTTGTTAATGCAGTTAAGCTTATATTTTCAGCGAGCCAGCATCTTCTTTGTAGATGACATATCAATAAGAATGTGTTGACTAACTGCAAGAAATTACTAGAACAACAGACTAAGTGGGAGAAATTCTTTTTAATGTGGAAGCTGATTATGCTATCTGATACTCTAGAGGAGTACAATGCAAATATGAGCATCGTAACAAATGAATTCCAAGTAAAGCCTGAAGCAGTTGACTACATTATAAAAACGTGGTTAAATCCACACAAGGAGAAATTTGTTGCTTACTAGACAAATATGTGCCAATATTGGGTTAACGTGACTAGCAACCGGGCAGAAAGTGCCCACGCAAAATTTAAGACACAACTACGAACTAGTCAAGGTGGAACAATATATATACATTGCTTGAACTTCAACATACTGAGTTTAAGGCATCTTTTCAAAAAAGTTTGACTATCGTGAAATGATGTTTTATGCTGCCAGAATTTAAGGAATTACAGGGCACAGTATCAATTCATGCATTGAATTTGATCTTAGCCCAATTAAAAAGAATTGACTCTGTGGGCGTTAATCTTGTTGAGTGTGGTTGCATCATTCGACAAACTAATAACTTCCCATGTGCCCATGAGATTGCAATATATAAAAGAGACAACCGACCAATTCCCTTAGATTGCATTGACCAACATTGGCAAAAGCTTGATATGGCACCGAGTAAAGCATTGGTAGTTTAAGGTGTGTGGTACCAGAAAGATGTGGAGGTTTTATTCTTAACATTATTAAATGTGATACTGAAGAACGGATTCGAAGGTTGAAGAAATTAAGGGAGATATCAAATCCAGTTAGTTCTTCACTGGCGGATCCTGTGCCCAAGGTGATCGGACAGATAGCTGGACGTAAAAGGAAACTTGATATTTCGACCCGAAGGTATCCATGTGCGTTTGAGCTACTTGCCTCGGGCTCTGACAGTGCTTCCCCAAAAATGAAGGCACTAATTCTCCGCAGCGAACACAGACCATATAAGTTAATGCCAAGAAAGCCTCCTACGCAGAAGGTTAGTTACTATATAAACTTATATTCTTCTATATTTCACATTATATTATGTTAATTATAAACTTTTGTCTACACAGTACTCTAAGTCGGTTGCCAAGAAGGTCTCCCCTGAGCTGCCTGCAGACCATACGGAACCACTCCAAACAGAACCTGATCTTGCAGAACCGCTTCAATACTTAGCAGACTCGGAACTTGCGCAGCTGCGTCAACTTTGTTCGGACCTTGCAGGACTGCTCCAACCAGAACCGAAGTCAATACTTGTTACTAGGACTAAAATTAAGTATGAAAACTCATTGCCTAGTTTTATGCGGCCATATATAGTTGATATTGGTGATGTCAAGTCCGATGGAAATTGCGGATTTTGGATAATCGCACACAACCTTGGTATGGGGGAGGATCAGTGGATGCAAATCTGATGAGATTTGTTGCTTGAACTTGACACAAATTACGTCTCCTACATTCCAGTCTTTGGGAGTATTGATCGGATTGTTGAGCTCCGGAAAGCACTTAATTTTTTCAGAGAATTTCCAAAAGTCGACCATTGGATGACGATGTCGGACATATGACATTTGGTTGCTTCATGATTCAATATAGTGCTTTTTTTATTTCCAAAATGCAATGCCTTACTTTTTTGCCACTCAGATCTCCCCCTCCTACCGCTAATATCCAACGCAAGGAGGTCACCATGGCATTCGTTGCGGACTGTCACTTTGTACCCGTAAGCACCATTTATCGTTTTAAAACTAATAGGGTGAAATCAACACATAAGCTTATTTATATACTTTTTTGTTACTATTAGGTCACACTAACTGAACTTTATCACATCCCTCACATTGCTTTGAATTGGCGACGCCATCGTGATCCCATTGCTCAAGGATGGGAGGTACCGGGCTTACATCGGATTGAACAGTTCAAGGAGATTGTGCCATCTTCGGTTGCGACACAAGATATTATTGACTTGTAATCAAAATAGGTGGCGTGCGTATAAGTTCCATTTTTGTGTAATTTTGTGTATATATAAGTTGTAATAAAAATGGTTTGTAAATTGGTCAATAGTCTAATGTTTTGATAAATGTTATCATAAGTAATATTGTAAACAGTCTAATGTTTAGATTAATGTACATGAAGTTGAACAAATATAGATAAATGTAATCGAAAGTATGTAATTTTGTGTTTATATTATCAGTTAAACCAAAGTTGAATCAATGGACACAAATGCTGCACACCCCGGACCAATGTTTAGATCAAACAAATTAGGTTCTCTGTCCGGACTGTCTGGACTGGCAGTCCAGACAGGGGCTCCCTGTCCGGACTGCCATTTCGGACAGGGTCTCCCTGTCCAGGTGTGCAGCCCAGACGCCTGATACCAACTTCATATCAGTATGATTTTTAATCAAATAATTAAATGTTAAAATGGAAATTATCAATTCAATTGTAGTACAAACATACATAATAAGTTCTGGACATCCAATTATAGAAATCAAATTGATTGCAATATAAATATACATAATAAGCTCTGGACATCCAAGTATAGAATATTTTGATCGAGTACAAACAAAATGCAAACACCCATCAAAATATCATAAAGTTTGACACAAAACACTATCACTCATCTTCTTGAAAGTCTGTAAACATTGTCTTCGAGTTTCTTACAATATCTATGAAGATACATGATAAGTTTTAAATTTACGTGGTCTAATACAAATTTTGAGATATCAATGCACCTAGATTATAAACTAATCACTGTCTCCGTGTCTTCCTCGTGGGTTGATATTGACGTCTGGTTCAAGTCGTTCTCGTTGTATCGGGTACATCAGGAGTGGCTTGTTCCTCTGGTTGAGTGCAACCAGTTAGCACGGTTTTAATCTTCGCAAGAGAACTAAATAATATCCCTTGTTGCTTCTTGAATGCCTTTTCCCCTTACGCAAGTAATGGATCAATTATAACTACTGCGCGTGTATATCTCTGTAGAACAAGAATAGAAAAAATTAAAGGTATCAGTTAACCTTGGTACTATATGGGACATAAAATAAAAAACATATATGGAGATTATCTCATCCAGTACATCCGGGTGGATTGATTGATTTCCTTCCTCTACATGGGATTCATCTGGTGTTGCTCCAAGAAAATGCTGTGAAACTTTAGATAGCCACATAATATAATCTGTCGTGCAATCGATGGGTAGTTAGCAATGGCCCTACTGTGCTCTTGATGCAGTACGTGATCTAAACAAATTAATCCACATTTCCTCAATGTGACCGTACTTTACCACGTAGCTATTGGCTGTTAGACCCCGAGTCTCACATAACGGTGAGAATGGTGGAGGCGAAATGTACTTGTTTGCGACCGAATTTGGTTAGCACACGCACTGAGTTGTAAGGCTCAACCACATGGTACATCTTCAGCGTACCCATATAAAAGGTAATTTCTCTGAAAGGGTAGAATTCTCTATGATTCCTATATGGATCCCAAACTACTTGCAAGTTTGATAAGCACACAGAACTAAGTAAGTTACCCACATGTAACTTGCATATTAAATAAGTACACAAATAGTGCAACATGTTACGTGGTTGTCGGTGAGTTGATCTAGACTGGACCGAATAGTCTGTACATGTGATTGAGAGACATTTGTGTCCCATCTGCTCAACCAACGACAAGCAAGTAGTTCACCGTCTGTAAAGGATCGGTTCAACACTGGCATAAAGGTAGGGAAATGAGAAAAAATCCAAGCCTGTAATAATATGAGATACCGGGCCATCTGAGCAACGTTAGCTCGAGAAGCAAATCCAAGCTGCCTATATAACCATGCAAGAGCCCCAGCACCCCATGTGAACATGTAAACATCTCCGAGGTCATGAAGCAATGTTAAGTAATCAATCGACACTCTAGTACAGCTCTTGTCCGCAAAGAGCATGCAACCAAGAAGATACAGTAAATATGTCATTGCAGCACACCGAATCCTATGTTCGGTGTTGGTGTCAATTACCCCACAAAAATTTTCTCTTAACCAATTCAGTCTAACCGATGCACCACTTTTCGTATTAAGCTCATTCCACGCTTCAAAGTAACTTACGCTCAAGGAATGAGTAATTGTGTCAGCAGCTTCACGTGACGCTGTTGATTCTTGGTGGCATATGGATTTTTCTGCTACAGGCAAGCCAAGCAAGCAGGAAATATCATCCAACATAATCGTCATCTCACCGAACGACATTTGAAATGTGTTTGTTTCAGGATGCCATCTCCCAACAAATGCGCTAACCTCAACAGCGCTAATGTATTGGTAGGAGCATATGACCAATGGGTATAATGAAGAAACACGTACTAATTCCATGAATCGGGTGTTTGGCTGCGGTATCGTCAATGACCATGCACTTATTTTTCTCATGTCACTAATACATCGCAGTGAATCTTGTTCTTGTATATATAATATAGTCATGACATATGCACACACACAATCAAGTGTTTCTGGTTTTTTTACGGGAAATAATTACCTCATCTTTTAAGACGAAGAAAACAACGTGTGTCTCTTATAGCATTCTTATTTGGTCAGTCATCCTATCATCAAATCGAGTGCACCAAATATGGTCTCATTGAATCAAGCGTCACACTAAGACCCTTTCTATCCAAATCAAACCAGTTCCCACAATAGTTTGAATTCTTGTATCTCTCTAAGAAACAAATGCCCAACACGCTCACCTTGTCAAGGATCAATGTGCCTCTCAGTTCATCATGTTGATTTGATTCTTCAACACAATATTAATGATAAATGTGTCACCCTGTGATCCCAAATATTGTCATATTGGAGTTGCTATATATGACAATTTGATAAGATATGTCATCAATACTTCGGCCAATCTGATAATCTGCAATAAACTCCTAATAATAAAATAATAAGCATCGTTGCTTATAGAGGACACGAGCAGAATCAAGATTTGAAACAAAAGATAGGATATAGAACAAAATAAGGAAACAAGAAAATATTAATGGATATTGCTTGCTTGTATGTGGCAGAATCTTAAGATCACGGGTCAAATAATAAAATATGACTATTCTGATCCACTCTGTGATGCTCCAAATCCACTGGTGGACCCGACTGTGTGTCCCAATAATGGAAAGAGTGTCATTGGAGGACATTCCTAATACAGGAGTGCATGAGGACATTTTTTTCTTTTTCAAATAATAACATGTAAGAGATATGGAAGCACGTAAATATAAGATGTATATCACATATCTGAATCTATCTGCCATAATATCATAATCATAAATATAACAATATTCAAAAACAGATATATAAAATTGATAAGAAATATATATATCAAAAGGTTTCTCATGTAGAGTCAAGTACAGTATCAGAACAGAGCAATATAATTATTGAATATATACAAGAGTGTCCAGATACCACGAACATAAATAAAAAAATAGGGTGCATATGCATATATAAGCCAAAATGATGAATACACAAAAGAGATAAAATTTTATAAGAAGCTAGCTGTTGACGTTCGACTGACTCCTAGAAATGTGGATCCATGTGAAGTTGGCCCTCCTCTTTTGTTACCGTTGTCTTTACTGGTAGATCTAGAGTGTTTTAATCTCAGGGATCAGAACCCAAATAAGAATACAAACCTAAGTTCATGCAATACTATGGAAACCATATAAAAGGATAGTATATGGCATGCTAGTAGGAGACAATATAAGAGGTACATAAGCATGACTTATGAAGTAAATTGTAAGCATAATATAATATGAATCATGAAGTATATGATATGTATAATTTAATATGGTCGTGGATATAAATCATGAAGTACAAAGTACGCAAAGCATAATCTAAATCATGAAATATATGATGCATATTCTATCCTAAACTCAATGATGGGAGTATTTACATATTCTAGAAGTGTACCATATATGCTTGGTACCATGGCCCAAGTACCCGTTCCCAAATTAAACTAATCGCACGTCACTAGACAAACTGGATATCCTATGACCACGGCCCAAGTACCGGTCCACATGAACCGGATGGCACGCTGCTAGGCGAAACAAATAAGAAAACTGATAGTGCCAATACATAGATCAGCGGATGCATCCCAAGCAAGATAAAAGATTCCTCAATACGTGTTTCATTCCATCATTTATTTCTCCCATACCCACAATGCAGTAAAAGCAAGTATCAATATATCAATGTGTCATGTGTAGTAGGTGTGGATGTATCAATACTCGGGTGAATATGAAACAACATGCTTGGCAATATTGGCACGCACAAGAATCATATTGTCAGGTGCAAAAGTTATGGGACATATTCAAGTTTGTGAGATAATATTTCCAAATAAGAATAACATGTACAAGTAGTAATATGCATAATTAAATATTTTTGCATGTAAGCTAGGTGAAGATGAAACATTACGCATATTAGTACAAGAAACTATAAGAGTAATACTGGCAGAAAAAAGAGTTACAGGATATGTTCATGTGCGTAAAGTATCATTTCCAAACAAAAGTAACATATACAAGTAATAACATACTTAATTAAATTTGTGTGCATCTATATTATATCTGTATCAAGTGGCATATACATGAACATAGAATGTATACCTAGGCATAAATTTTGACAAGTCTGAAATCAACGTGTACCTATGCTACTGCGATTCAGTGGGCGTAGTACATGTGCCTATGCTGCTGCGATTCAATTGGTTGTCATATTTCTAAGTCTTGTTTAACTAGCACAAAATATAATTAGTGGCTATGATTAATAAACTATAGAGAATTAAATCAGCTTTTGAATCTTGAATGAACTCAATTGGAGTTCTAAAGCTAAAGTTATGGTTTAATTATCATATACCTGCTGCTATGGAAATATAGTAGTAAGCAGTAAATTTTTAGATTTGATTTAAACAAGTTAAAAATTGTCGAGCCTAAGAATATGGACAATTGTAGATAATTCAATTATCTTTCCAATGAATGTTGAATGAGTTAAATTGGAATTCTAAAGCCAAAGTTATTGTCATTTTATCATGAGTATAATGCTGTTGAGCTGCTGACCTGGTACAGTAGTATTAGGCAAAATCTCATATTTTTTTGGCTAGATAAATGGCTAAATTAGGATCCGATGTAGCTGGATGAATTGTATATTAGTAAATTATCTTTCTCACTAGAATAAGGACAACTAGAGTTAAGATGCAAAGTTATGGTAGTTCTAAAATAGATTGCTGCGTATATTTGGCGGTAATATGTTTTGTGCATGTGTAACATACATTGTGTGATACATACAGTGAAACTCAAGATAAATGTAAAATTTAATACCTATAATTTGTAAAAATATTTAATAATGCCTATGATATTATACAAGTGGTTATTACATCAAGCAATCACAAATTTAATAGATTTGAGAGAGTATTATTACCTCTCGTTGAACCAAAATAAAAAATGACCCGATATTAATGTGATTGCTTCCCAAAAGTAGAGAATTTTTTAAAGAATCACATTAAGGTATTAGGGCAGGAGTTGGAGAATGTTTTCTACATTGCTGGAGATGATAAGAGTTGATTTGGAGAGGTTAAACTCAAGAACAAGATTCATATAATAATTTAATGGATTTTCTTTCTACTCTCAAGCTGAATATTTGGCTATTTATTTGATGGAATTTGAGAAAAAATTAGGTTGGAGGTTTGAAGAGAAAATGGAGAGCAATATGAGAAGAATAATCTTGCTTTTTCTCAGATTTTTTGAATTTATTTGATGGGTCAAACAGCTGCCAGAAAGTAAGTTTACTGTTATGTTAAAAATCCTTAAATTTCATCTTAATTATAAATTTGTCAGTGGGCCAATTCCTATTCAAATTTAGTCAAAGATGGCTGCTAGCCTTCTAAAGATAAATTTGAAGTTGATATGAGGTTAAAATTAGAATTCATAGTTTAATTTGATTATTTTAATCTGGTATTTGCCAAAAAATCGACCGATCCGAAATAATTCAAGAAAAATATGAAAAATTTAAAATAATAAGATAAGAGTTCTCTACTATGTAAAATTTAAAATTAAAGATTATATTGAAATATATAGCTCAATTTACTCACTATCCGCCCCATATCAGTATCTTGCCTTCCAAACTGATATGGATAATACGAAATAAATTGCTTAAATAACTTAAAAATTGGAGCATTACAATCTACCCACCTAACAAAAAAAATATAATATTCTAAAATTCTTACCACTCATATTCTTATTTTGAGTTTGGTCGTGTTGAATAAGGCCATCTAAATCAATTTTGAAAACTGAAATAATTTTTTGTGGATGTGACTTTAAATCCGTAACTCCAAATAACATTCGGTCTTTACGGTTATTTGTTTTCTAATATTTATAATTTTTAAAAATTTTCCTTGAAAGCTCAAAAAATATTTCCAAATTTTTTAATTTAATAAGATTAAATTATTATTCTAATTATTTTGAAATTTTATTTTTTCTTCCAAACATAGATATGAAAAATGGACAATTTTGTAGTGTTTCTCTCATTGAGTACTATATCTATAATAGTTTAGTAAGAATGAGAGAACATTACATAGAACCTAAATTATTAAATTATGAAATAATAATAATAATAATAGAATAAAAAATAAGTAAAAATAAAATGAAATGCGGTTTGTGCTGTCATAATGGAAGAGAATGTGACATATGATAAGCGTGACTAAGCATGGGGTTAAGTCCAATTATTTTATTATAACCAACTCAGCATTCTCATCTAAAAAGAAGAAATCTCTTCATCAAACAGATATATATATATATATATATATATATATATATATATATATATATATATATATATATATATATATATATATATATATATATAATTCTCACTCTCCCCATCCTCACATACGAGTAACGAAGCAAAAGCCAAAGGGGTTCTCCAACATCAAATCAAATAGAAAATAGAAGAAAAAGGCAAGTAATTATGTTTGTCCATTAGAGGACTATTTTTCTAATTACTTTGGAGTTTCATATCTTTTATTCTAGACTTCAAACAAATAAATGGACAACTTTTTTGTACTCCTCTCATTGATTGCTACGCCCTATTATTCTTTGGTAATATTTGGAGAACATTGTCCGGAGTCCAGTAGAAAGCACTTCTTGTGCCATGTCTCTTGCGCAATAGTTCCTATACTTATTGCTTGAAATTTTCAGTTACTTGTTCGGGATTTTGGTGATTCTTAGGTGGAAGGTACTACTGCTCTCAAGCATGTCCCACGTTTAATGTCACGTTTTCTAGACAAGTAGCTAACTGCTCACACTTTATAATTTCTTTGTTTGATTTCCTTTGAAATTTATTTCGAGGGAATATCAAATTTATGGAATGTATACCCAAAAAAATTGAACAAATAATTACTCTTTAACATGTCATGCATGTGCACCCAAGAGGAGTTCAACTAATTTTTGCTAACTCTAAAGTTGACGTCGATATAATATAACATGTAATCAATCTGAGTTGGCAAGCCATATGTTTCCATTGATTTATGTGTATCGTATATCATTGACATAGGGAGTGGGAGAAACTACATAATGGATAAAAATCATATCGTATGAGAATCTAATTGGCCATTTTCCAGCTAGGTGCTGAGAACTTATACTGCCGCAGCACCGTGTGGTACTAAGCCACAGCTTGATATGTGAGTCACCATAAGGATGACGTTCGCTACAGTTGCATAGTATGGGGTTTGTTTAGTAGCCCTAGCGGTGCGTTATGGTTCAGCGCCATGGATCTGGACCGGGTTCTGGGCATGTACGGATACTTATACCATACAGGTAACAACGCACATCTTATCCATTAGTAGTAGTTTAAAATATCTTACTAATTATTAATCCATTTAGGTTATGATATCTGACATAAGATCTTAATAAGATCTATTAACTATCACTAAGTTGCACATCTCTGAATGCTTGATCTAGTTGTGATCCCAAATTTAGTTATATTATTCTTAATTTATGCTATCACGACCAACACTAACATAATATGCTCACAATGACATATTCTCATTATTGTGATAGTACAACTACGGTTTTACTGTTTTACTTTGTGTTACTTGCTTGGTTTAATCCTTTCGATTTTGAATCCAGGTTTGGAAGGCAAAGAATGGGAACTCGTCCCAATTGAAGACCCATACTTCATTGAATAGAACGAGTAATAGTAATCAGTAAAGTACCTTATGGAGAAATTTATATATTTTGTTTATATTTCTTTTTGCTGGGGCACTGCTTTACTCCTTTGTACACTTGATTATTTTGTGTTAATATTCAGAGCAACGTGTTATCTTATGTAATGCACACTTGAATTTTTTTTTTTAGTTTCAGACGTGTTATTTATCAATCTGAATGTAAAAGTAGTTATGATTATTTCAAGATCATGTAACTATTGGGTTATACAATATAAATTTTAAGTAACGTTCTTCGTTTTGGAAAGCAGCTGGAAAACGGAGACGTCACAGGATAGTATTAGAGCCTATGTTTAGGTAGAAGACCATATGTCTACTGCCACATAAGAATATGTCTGTGACTTTTGATAATTGTTCCATATTCTTTGATATCTATCTGATCTAGTATCGTATCTATCCTATTATTTTATATTAATTTGAAATATCTATCTTGAAATTTCTTTTATTGATTCATATCTGGTCCGTTGCTGAATAATGTTAATCCAATCTTCTGTGAGTGCAAGTCCGATGGAAGATACCTCTGAGCTTAGGAATCAGTGCAAATAGTAATATAGGCACAACAGACCATGACAATGTTGTTAAGAAGAATGTTGCAACCCAAGGAGCCAGCAAGGACCAGAATGGTATCAAATTTCTAGAGGCTACAGCCGTTAGTATTTTTTTGTACTGAAGGACTATTAAAAGCTGAACAAAGGATTGTAAATATGAAAAATCTTCTGAAGGCGATAAGAATTCCAAAGGAGAATTGAGTGGAGGTAGTGTGTATTTAGTTGGCTGATGTGGCCAGAATATAGTGGCTTGCCGAAGAGGTAAGGCACCAGGAAACTCTAACCTTTGAAAAGTTTGTGGAGGTATTTCTTGCCAGGCTTTTCCATGCATCGACGAAATGGGAAATGAGCAAGAAATTCCTAGAGCTACAAGAAGGAGATTTGACTGTGGATGCATATGACGCTGAGTTTATGAAACTCAATCGTTTTGCCTTGACCCTGGTAGTTGATGAGGAGGTGAAAGCACACTTGCTCCAGCAAGGACTGAGGCATTATCTAAGGGAGCAATTAGTAAGTCATAACTGCAAAACATTCTCAGAAATATTCGAAGCAGCGTGTGCTTAGAGCAAGTATTCAAGGAGGGGAGATCAGTGACATTTAAAAGGTAGTTTGAATAAAGATCAAGCTCATTAACCAGGAGGTTTGATGGTCTACCAGCAAAGAAGCAGATTATACCAAATCGAAGTTCGATAATCTTTAAATTCTGCCATATACCGAGATATACCCAGAAAGAGTGTAGAAGGGCCCAAGGGTTGTGTCTGGCATGTGGATCCGCCAGTCACCGAAGGAGTGATTATCCAAAGGTTCAACAATAGGAAGTATCCAGGGTCCCATTCCACCCAATAGCCAGTCCAGCAACAACATCGACCTAGAGAATTTCAGGACCGGATTAGAGAAGACTTTTGGAGACCCAATAACAAGCCTATATCAGAGCTCAAGAAGGAGCATGTCAGAGGCAAGGCAAGTTTGACTGATGAATGTTGAGGAAGTTCAAACTACTGAGGGAGTCATAGCAGATATGATTCTAGTTTGTAATGCACCAGCAATAGTTTTATTCGCTTCTGGAGCTTCACACTGTTTTATCTCTGTCATGTTTGTTTGTTGCAATTCTATTAATTTTGTAATCTTACCTACAGGGTGGGATATTAAGACTGAGAATGATAGTATCATGACCAATAAGGAGTATAGACTATGTTACTAAGTGATTAATGATAGAAAATTATGCCAACTTGCTAGTTATCACTGGAGGAGAGTCTAGATGCTACCTTAGGCATTGATTGGTTGAGTACCTTCTATATAATGATAGATTATGGGAGGAGAAGAGTAATATTTCAGATTTCTTATTGTTCAGACTTTAAATTTGTTAGTGAAACCCAATCCCTAAAACTAACTGAGTCTAAGGTATTCCCAAAGGAAGGAGTTTTGGAAGTTATACAAGTAGGAAAAGGAATGATCCTAGTAGAATCAGAATTCTTAGATATATTCCTAAAGAGATACATGGACTACTATCAGTAAGGGCAGTAGAATTTACTATTGATATTATCTATAGAGCTGAACCAATTTGTAAACCACCTTGCCAAATGGAAATTGCAGAATTAGAAAAAGTTAAGAGACAATTAGATGAGCTATTGAAGTTCGGTTTTGTGAGACCTAGTGTTTCACCTTGAGGAGCTCTAATATTATTAACAGGAAAGAAGGATGGGAGTCAAAAATTGTGTATGGACTACAAGAGTTTGAATGCAGTAATAATCAAGAATAAATATATATTACTAAGGATAACTAATTTGTTTGATCAATTGGAAAAAGCAAAGGTATTCTCGAGGATACATCTTTGTTCGGGATTCCACTAAGTAAGGGTCTGAACAGAGGATATTTCAAAAGCTATATTTAGAATTAGATATAGTCATTACAAATATTTAGTGATACCATTTGGAGTGACAAATGCTCCAGTAGTATTTATGAACTTGATGAACCATGTTTTTACTCAGTATCTTAATAAATTTATGGTGGTATTTATTAATGATATATTAATTTACTCCAAGAATAGAGAAGAGTATGCTGAGCATCTGAGAATAGTTTTGCAGACTCTGAAAGAGTAAAAGTTATATAGAAAACTGAGTAAATATGAATTTTGGTTGGATAAAATTACTTTCTTGAGTCACATAGTTTCTGGAGATGGTGTATCAATCAACCTTAAGAAAATAGAAGTTCTAATGGATTGGTCTATACCAAAATCAATGTGGAGATTTGGAGTTTTCTGGGGATAACTGGGTATTATAGGCCGTTTGTATAAGATTTTACAAAAATTGCATCCCCTCTGACTAAATTGACTAGGAAAGGAGTGTAATTTGTCTGAACAGAAGAATGTAATAAAGTATTTAAAAAATTAAATGAAGGCTAATAACAGCACCTGTGCTAGCAATTCCAGACAAGTTTGGAGGAATGAAAGTTTATAATGATGCTTCAAGATAGGGATTGGGATGCGTGTTGACATAGAATAGAAGAGTGATTGAGTTTGCATCAAGACAGTTGAGAACTCACAAGAGAAATTATCTGACTCATGACTTAGAGTTAGCGGCAGTAATTCATGCTTTGAAGATTTGGAGATATTACTTACTAGGTTAAAAGATAAAGGTATACATTAATCATAATAGTTCGAAGTATATTTTTACTCAAAAATAACTGAATATGAGACAGAAATGATGGGTAGAGTTAGTAGCAGATTATAATTTGGAAATTAAGTATCATCTAAGGATGATTAATATAGTGTCAGATGCATTGACTAAGAGGCCTGCAATAGAAAGATTAACTCAAAAAAAAGAGTTTTTAATAGAGATGTTAAGGATGATCAGGAAGTAACTTTACTAGGAATGATAGCCCTACTTATGGAAATACAGTTACAGTCACCATTGATAGAGCAGATTAAGCAAGCTGAAGTTGGAGATGAAAAATTTCGAAGCTTAAAGAATAAAATAGAGGTAGGTAAGAGGACATAATTGAAGATGTACTCAGATGGGACTATTAAATTCAAGAAAAAATTATCGGTGCCTAAAGGGGAGGTAAGAAATAGGGTTTTAAAAGAAACTCGTAAATCAATATATTCCATCCATCTCGAAAGCAATAAGATATAAAAGGATATGAAAAAAAATTTCTGGTGGTCAGAAATAAAGAAAGAGATTGTCAGATATATAACTAGATGTTCCACTTGTGAGCATGTGAAGGCTGAACATAAGAGAACAGCTAGATTGCTCCCACCACTAGCAATACTAGAGTGAAAGTGGGAACAAATATCAATGGATTTTGTTACAGGCTTACCCAGGGGCTCCAGATGCAATAACGCAATATGGGTAGTTGTGGACTGGCTAACCAAATCACCTCATTTCATTTCATTCAGAGTTGGTTAGTCAATAAAAATATTAGCAAGAAGATTCATGTACGAGGTGGTGAGATTATAAGGAATTCCAGTCCGAATTGTATCAGATATAGATACAAGATTCAGAACATACTATTGGGAGATATCAATGGATAGTCTGGGAATACATTTACATCTATCTTCAGATTACTATTGACAAATAGATGGTCAATCAGAACAGACTAATCAACTACTTGAAGATATACTTAGGGCATGTGTGTTGGAGTTTGGTGGATCATGGGAGGACCATTTTTATATGGTAAAATTTTCTTATAATAATAGTTATTACGAGAACATCAAAATGACACCATTCAAAGCCTTATATAGTCGGAAATACAGATTTTCATTGTGTTGGGACAAGATTGGAGAATGAAGTATTTTGGAACCGGAGTTGATTACTCAAGTAACAGAACAAGTGAATGTTATCAGAGAACGTATGAAGGCGGCCCAAAACAGACAAAATAAATGGGCAAATCAACGCAGAAAGCCATTGGAGTTTGAAGTATGAGATAAGCTATTTATTAAGATTTCTCCTATGAAGGGTATGCTTAGATTCGACAAGAAAGGAAATCTTAGTCCAAAATATCTCGGGCCATTTGAGATAACGAAAAGGATTAGAAATCTTGCTTATATATTATCATTACAACCAGATATGGAAATCGTTCATGATATGTTTCATATATCAAAGTTGAGAAAATGCTAAGGTATGAATACAAAGTAGTAGACCTATCTGAGGTGGATTTAAGATGAGACCTAAAATATAAGAAGCAACTAGTAGCGCAACGAGAGAAAGTCCTAAAAAACAAAGTGATACTATTGGTCCTTGTTTCATGGGATGCACAATCACCAAGAGATTCTACATGGGAGCTTAAGCAAGACATCAAGATAAAATATCCATTCCTCTTCTCATGATCAGCTATGTTAACTTAATTCATTCCTATATCAACATATACTCGTATATACTGTTATGTTCCTTAATTTAGAATTTTGAGGACTAAATTCGTTTGTTAGGTGGGCATAATGTAATATCCCAAAATTCTTACTACTCATATTTTTTTTTGAGTCTGGTCGTGCTGAATAAGGCCATCAAAATCAATTTTGGACACCGAAATAAGTTTTGGTGGATGTAGTATTAAATCCGTAACTCCAAATGATATTTGGTTTTCGCAGTTATTAGTTTTCTAATATTTATGATTTTTAAAAATTTTCCTTGCAAGTTCAAAAAATATTCCAAAAATTATTAATTTAATAATATTAAATTATTCTTCTAATTATTTTAGAATTTTATTTCTTTTATTACGGATATCGAAATGATAAATGGACAATTTTGTAGTGTTTCTCTTATTGAGTACTACATTCTGTATGAGTTTAGTAATAATGGGAGAACGCTATATGGAACCAAAATTATAAAATTATAAAATAATAAAAAATATAATAAAATAAATAAATAATAATAAAATGAAATTCAGTTTTTGCTATCATAATGGAAGAGAATGTGGCATATGGTGGCAATGACTAAGTGAGGGGTTAACTCCCATTATTTTATCCTAACCAATTTAGTATTCTAATCCAAAACCTCACTATCACCTATATAAGCTCCAAAAGGCCGAAAGGAGAAATCTCTTCATCAAAAGGATATATATATATATATATATATATATATATAATTCTCACTCTTCTCATCCTCATATACCAGTAACAAAGCCAAAGCTGAAGGGGTTCCCCAACATCAAATCAAATAGAAAATTGAAGAAAATGGCAAGTAACTCTGTTTGCTTGTTAGAGAACAATTTTTCTAATTATTTTGAAATTTCATATATTTTATTTTGGACATCAAATAAATAAACAAATAATTTTTGTAATCCTTTCATTGATCGCTACGCCCTATATTAGTGATAATATTTGGAGAACGTTGTCCGAAACCAAAATTATTTAAATATTAAATAAATCAGTTTCACTCATGCTACTGCAAGGACAGTGAGGTTGGGGCTAGAATAAAAAAATTTTGGTAAGTCATAAAAAGATTAATTAAGTAACTCTCTCTCTTTCCTTCGACACTTCTATTGTGATTTGAATTGGATTCCTCCTAGAATAGCTATGAACTGATAGTGAAGTCGTACTAGTTGTTAGTGGCTAACATATTTAAGGAAGCTATCCATAGATGAAGCTCATTTCTAAATCAAGCCTACTATTCTTATTTATATCTAAAATGGTGTCACAAAATTCATTTCAAAACTCTTAATGCTAACATGGATATACTAAAATTACTCAATTCTTCAATATATATTTCTTGTTGCTCTATTAATGCATTAAGTCCATTAGAAAGCACTTCTTGTGCCATCTGTTTTGCACAATAGTGCCTATACTTGTTGCTCGAAATTTTCAATTACTTGTTTGGGATTTTGGTGATTCTTAGGTGGAAGGTACTACTATTCTAAAGCATGTCCCATGTCTAGTGTCACATGTTCTAGACAAGTAGCTAACTGCTCACACTTTATAATTTCTTAGTTTGATTTCGTTTGAAATTTTTTTCGAGGGAAATATCAAATTTATGGAACTTATACCCAAAAAAAATGAACAATTAATTACCCTTTAACATGTCATGCCTGTGCACCCAAAAGGAGTTCAACTAATTATTACTAACTCTGAATTTTGATGTCGATATAAATAACATGTACACAATCGGACCTGGCAAGTAATATGTTTCTATTAGTTCATGCGTATTGTGTATCATTGATAGGGGGATTGGGAGAAATTACATGATGGATAAAAACCATATTGTATGAGGACCTAGTTGGTTATTTTCTAGTTAGGTGCAGCAACACCTATACTGCAGCAGTACAGTATAGTACTGAGCCACAGTTTGATATGTGAGTCCCCATAAGGGTGACGTCCGTTACTATTATGCAGTACAAGATTTGCCTGGCAGCACCTAGCAGTGTGTTATGGTTTAGCACCATGGGTTTGGGCCGGGTCCTGGGCATGTACAGGCATTTATACAATACGGGTAACAATATACATCTAATCTATTAGTAGTAGTTTCAAAAACTTGACTAATTATTAATCCTTTTAGGTTATGATATCTGATATAAGACCATAATGAGATCTGCTAACTATCACTGAGCTACACATTCCTGAATGTTTGATCTAGTTGTGATTCCAAATTTCGTTATATTATTCTTGATTTATACTATCACGACCAATGCTAACATAATATATTCACAATCACATATTCTGAGTACTGTGATAGTACAATTTCTATTTTTCTTTATGTTACTTATTGGGTTTAAAACCTGGGTTTCAAATCCGGGTTTGGAAGGCGAAGAAAGGGAACCAGTCGCAATTGAAGATCCGTATTTCATTAAATAGGCTGAGTGACAGTAATCAGCAAAATACCTTCTGGAGAACCTTTATATATTTTATTTATATTTTCCTTTACCTGAACGCTGCTTTACTTCTTTATACTTTTGATTATTTTGTGTTAATATTCAGAGCAGTGTGCCATGTTATGTAATGAACACTCGATATAAATGAAATTTTTTAGTTTCAAACGTGTTGTTTATCAATCTGAATGTGGCAATAGTTACGATTATTCCAAGATCCTGTGACTGTTGGGCTATCTAGTATAAATTTTAAGTAGTATCTTCCATTTTTGAAAGCAGCTGAAAAATGGGGCGTTACAAAAATTTTAGTCCTTGAAATTTGGATATAGAATAAAAGACAACAATAAGGTTGATGGAGGCATAATAATGGAAAAATATTGAATTTAAATGAGCAGTAGGATATCATTTGAATAGATGTGGATATCTCTCAAATTAATATCAATAACTTTTCAGTCTGGAGTCCCAAACAGAATATATTAGTCTCCATTGTCAAACCTATAGATCTCCATAACTAAAATTAGAAAGCCTGACATAAATATATAATATTAATAGAGACAACGACAAGGCTATATCCCAAATCTATAGTGTCATCTAGGCGAATTAGTTTTTTCTATTTAGTGCTCAAGGGCAACATTATTTTTCACATAACCTAAATGTTCATGTCCTAAAGATTTAACTTGGATCATTGAATTCAACAATTTTAGATACCTCCAATAGTCATCAAACTTTTAGCCATATAGAAATTCAAGCTTCATCTTAAAGTTCTTAAATATTACCGCAATGTGCTACTCACCGTGTATCAACTGCAAAAAAAAAATTGTTGGTACATAATATACAGTAATATACAATGTGTCTCCATTATACTTGTATTATTGCAATGTCGGAGGATCTACAAAATCGTAAATTCCTCTGTGTGCTTTGAGAATTCCAAGTAGTGTTTCAAACATTTACCATCAACCTTAAATGTGTGACATTTTAGGGTTTTCAATATCAGTTGCGCCATGTGAATACACAGTTTTAATAATAAAGGGTTCGGTCCGTCCTGAACGCAATTTCCTTAGAAATAGATGAAAGCATGAATCATAGAGAAGCACCTTGTCAAATGGATGGAAAAGATGGTGTGTAATGTAGTGATCATCCCATATTTTCATCTTTTCTTTTAAAATGCGTGAAGTCATACGCATCACGACTTACCTCTTCTAATTTATTTATTTGCAATTTTCATAATGAGCTTGCAGAATTGAGATCTTTTGATTGCCCAATATGTCTTATGCTTGATATCTATAGGTAAATGGCAAACATTTCCATAAACTATTTTATATGTGGACATGCCTAAGGGTGTCTTGACAACCAATTTCTGCAAGACAGATTAACTGTTTTCTCTAAAATTTGCTTAACTTCCTTATTTACTAGTTCAACTTGTCCATTTGATTGTGGGTGATGAGGTGTAGAAATTTTATTTGTGATATGGTGTTTTTTTTAATTAATTTTTAAAGGCTTTATTGCAGAAATAAGTACCCCATCACTTATTATGGATTTACGAGCTCAAAATCTAGACAGTATATGTTCCTTGAGATATTTGATAACCGTTTGTTGATTATCAGTTCTACAAGCAGTGGTTTCATCCCATTTAGAGATGTAATTAACTGCTATGAGGATAAAGGCATATCCATTAGAAATAGAATATGATCCTATGAAGTTAATGCCCTAACAATTGTAAGAATAGATGTTGGAGGCATATCGTTTTTCTGGGTTAGTGCTCCTACTTTCTGACATGACTCGGAATATTTACAATATTCGTGTGTGTCTCTAAACATAGTGGGCCTTTGAAGTCCATATTGGAGAATTTTGTCTTTTTGGACGAAAAATGGCCACACTTTTCTGTATGATAGAAGGCAATTGTACTCTGAATCTCATCATTAGGCACACAACGCCTAATGATTTGATTTGAACAATATTAAAATAAGTAAGGGTCGCCATAAAAGAAATGATGTACCTCATATAGAAATCATCGCTTATCTCTGGAAATTCCATTTTGTCCCCAACAAAAAGTTGGGCTTCCTCATCTTCTTCCTATCCTTCCCCTCAAAACTGCATCTGTCATAAATTCTCTCATTGTATTGGAGGTTGGGTTGAGTATTTTTTTGCGACGCTCTGTGTTGATACCCTGACGACACACGAGGAATTCCTCCTTAGGTTTGAACTGAACCGTGCCATCATAGCTGCCCACATTTCTAAAATAATGTAGCTTGGAGGTGGGGTTCAAGGAATAGTTCACTAAAAAAAAAAGAGGAGGAAAGTGAACAATTCAATAAAAAAATTTAACATGTTAAATGTAAATGTAGATCATAAAGTGGAGACCCGCGTTTCAAGCTAAAATTAAATATTACAAGTGATTTGTTGATTGAGTGTAAAATAGGATCACAAGTGGAGATTCATGTTTCAAATTAAAGTGTTAGATCAAAGGCTAATCTATGCACTAAGTATCAAATACTGATCATATAGTGGAGACCCACATTTCAAGCTAAAATCAAAGATCACAATGTGATCTGTTGATTAAGTGTCAAACGTGGATCATATAAGTGGAGGTCCATGTTTTAAGCTAAAATCAAAGATCACAAGGTAATATGTTGACTAAGTGTCAAACGCAAATCACACAAGTAGAGATCTGCATTTCAAGCGAAACTGTTAGATCCCAAAAGGTGTCTATTGACTAAGTTTCAAATGCGAATCACACAAACGGAGATCTGCATTTCAAGTTAAAATTAAAGATGACAAGGAAATCTATTGATTAAATGTCAAATGCCAACGTTTCAAACTAAAGTGTTAGATCAAATTAATGTATGTATTAAGTATCAAACGTGGATCACACAAGTGGAGATCCGCATTTCAAGCTAAAATCAAAGATCACAAGGTGATTTGTTCACTAAGTGTCAAATACGGATCACACAAGTAGAGATCCACATTTCAAGACAAACTAATAGATCCTAATGGGGTTTGTTGATTACGTGTTAAATGCGGATCACAAGCAGATATCTGCATTTCAAACTAAAATCAAATATCACAAACTGATCTATTCACTAAGTGTCAAATGCGAATCACATAGTGAAGATCCGCATTTCAAGGATTAAACGCAGAGAGTTGTGTTTTGTGACATCTAAAATCTCCAGGACATATGATCAATTTGATTAGTTAAGTTAAAATCAAAAGTCCATGGCAACAAATCAACTGTTTGAAACAAGTTCAACTCATTAAATCCACTTGAAATCTGGGGCTTTTCTTGGGCCAGCACCAGAAAATAGCCAGAGGTGGCCGGGGGTCTACATGAGCTGGCAGCAGTTGCACGGAAGAAAAAGCTCTCTTTGACATGATGAATGAGTTGAAAAGCTTGAATGCTTGAATGAAGAAAGGTCAAAAGCTAGAAAATGAGAGTTCAAGAGCTTGAAAGCTTGAAGAAGGCAGAGAAATTTGGCGTCGTAGAAAACACAACTCTTGAAAACACTTGATGTCTTTTATAGAAAAATCAATGGTCAAGATCCACAGCCCAAATCTTGAAAAGATCTCTCATCATTATAAGCACAGCTACGCTTCGATTTCCACACCAAAAGAGTGGCAAACAACAGTAATGCTTCATCTGAACTACTGAAAATATGGATTTGATCCGCATTGTGAAATTTCAAATACACGGTCGCGTTTATGCGAAGCGCAAATCAAATGCAGTGTCACGTTCACACATATCTGTGAATTAAATGCAAGGTTGTGTTCCCGCAAATCCTCAGATCAAATGCAAAGCCACTATTTAAAATCTAAATTTGTCATGTTTTATATCCAAAGTGTTTCAAAACACCTTCGAAGTTATAGAATTTTGAAAACTTTTGAGAGAGTTTTGTTGACAAAATTTTTTGTGTGAAGAGTTGACCTACAAAAAGAGGGAACTCCTTATAAAAAGACTTAAACTTAAACCTCTTAGGGTTGCATTTTTATTTCTACAACATGAAGAGATGAAACACACTCTAAATATAAGGAAATACGAGCCTCAAAGGCCACAAAAACGATTGAAAAGCCAAAATGCAGATCATCATCCAGAAAGATCCACATTCCAAACTAAGAAAAGTGAAGGCTAAGTAAATGACAAATGCAAAACCCTCTGGTTCACATTTTGCCCTCAAAACCTTAAAAAGCTAAGATTATTTCTTTTTATCCTCAAACGGCGATCTAAACAAGTAATATTAATTGCTAAGAGTCAAGACGCAGATTCTCAGATAAAGAGATTTGCATTTCACAAAATAATTAAAACGTGAGCCCATTAAGATCGCGTTTTGATTTTACATAAAGGATGAAAAGCATTCTTATTCAAACACGAATTTACCCTGCATTTCAAAAGTTTCAAATGCAGGGTCATGTTTTGGTCCCAAAATCTTATAAAATTAAGATTATTCCCATTTCCGTACAAACATGAGTCTAATCAAACAAGACATACTGCTAAAAGGTAAAATGCGGTCATCAATTACAGAGAGATCCGCATTCTGAGCTCACATTTGAGCTAAATATAGTTAAAACGCTGACCTCACTAGGTCACATTTTTTCTCCAAAGTCTTTACGGATAAAAGCTATCTTTATTTACACCCAACTACAGATCTAAGCATAGCACTTGAGCTGCAAAAAGATGAAACATGGATCTAAGGTTGAGATGCATTTCAGTTAAGAAATCTAGAGGATTCAAGATTTGAGTTACAAATCCAACAGATTAGAGATAGGGAATTAATTCTTAATTAAAGAGGCTATTAATTGGATAGTTATACAAATTATAAAGTCTCTAAACCTTTATAAATAGCCAAGATTTGGGTTGACGAAGGGGTTGGATTAACTTCACTTTGAGCATTTGTACTAAGAACCAAAGTTCTTCCCATTCAAGTGCTTTGCAAAGGCTGCCAACTCTAGAGTTTGTGCTCAGATTGTCAATGGAGAGCAAGATCGTCCTTCACGGCTACAAGGAAACCCTAGACTTAAAATAAAGAGGAATCATTTCCTCATTTTCTATAAACAGAAAATCGTTCATATTGTAATTCTCTTTAAAGATCAATAAAATTTGAATTTTATGGTGAACGTCGTTGTAGACTCTTGAAAATGTACCTTTTACCCAACATCTTTTTATAATTTTCTTATGCACAAAATATATAACGAAGTCTATTATACAAGTATTTTACATGCCTTTATGCATAGTTCAGGTCATGAAGAGTCATAACCTCGACATTATCGCTCATTGGAGAATCCAAGAGTGGCTTTAGTTGTTGCCCATTTACTTTGAATATGTTTCCATTCTTGGAACTCTCGATATCAATTGCACTGTAATAGTACCAGTCTATACTATGTACTGTCCACTCCATCTTGACCTCAACTTCCCAGGATATAAGTGTAGCCAATTATATATGAAAACTTTCTATTCAGATATAAAATATTTATGCATAATGTTTTGTCGTGAAACACTTTATTTCCTCTATGTAAAACTTAGCACTTTCGTAAGCAAACCTTCTGATCTTGTCAAGTTCATTCACTTGTAATTTTTGCTATTCGTTGACTTTTTTTAATTCGAAATTTGATAACCCATAAAACCTTGTACTCAAGCTCCACTGTCAAATGACATGCTTTGCCATAAATCAAATGTTATGGAGACATGCCTAAATTAGTATTGTAAGTCATATAGTAGGCTTATAATACATCTGCTAATTTACAAAACCAATCTTTCCAATTATATTGGTGATAGGAAACTTCCACATGCCCACTAGTTTGTGGATGATACATTGTACCAACTTGTGGGTAATGGAATATATCCTTATAAGCACTTCAAATGACCAATTGGTGAAATGGGTTCTATTGTCACTAATGATAACTCGAGGAATGACTAATCGAGAAAAAATATTCTCTTTTAAGAACATGATAGCAACTTTGTTATCATTCGGTTTAGTGGCAACTGTCTCAACCCATTTGAAAACATAATCCGCAGCAACCAATATATACTAACTTCCAATTGAGTTTGGTAGTGATCCCATGAATTCTATTCTCCATACATTAAATAATTCTACCTCAATGATAGGTTGCAGAGGCATCATGTTACGATGTGTAATCTTGCCTACATGTTGGCATTGTGTGCATGTTTTGCAATATTCATAGTGTCTTTAAAAAGAGTTGGTCAATAAAAACTACTTTACAACACCTTTTCGGCTAATTCCCTAGGACCAAAGTGTTCTCCACATGAAAGATTATGACAAAAAGAGGATATTTTGTATCGACCTATCAAGTGTATCTTCTTATGATCTGGTCTAGACAATATTTGAATAAGTAAGGATCATCTAATAAAAGAATTTTATTTGGGACAAAAATCTATATTAGTCCTGCCTAGACCAATGAGATGGAATCACTTTGGTCACAAGATAATTCACAATGTCTGTAAAACAAGGTCAATGAGTTAATGCAAGCAATTATTCTTTAGGAAATGATTCATTTCTTGGGGTAAGCAATACATGTAACGTTGGGCAGGCGAGACAAGTGATTAGCTACTAGATTATGACACCCTTTTTGTCTAATATCTCAAGATCAAACTCTTATAATAAGAGGATTCATTGAAAGAGCCCTACTTTTGCATCTTTATTGGTTAACAGATATTTTAAAATAGCATGATCAGTGTATACTATGATACGTGACCCAATCAAGTAAGAACAAAACTTTTCAAGAATAAAGATTACTACTAGTAGTTCTTTCTCTATAGTAGAGTAGTTTAACTGAGTGTTATGTAATATTCTACTTGCATAATAGATCACATGTGGCTGCTTACCAATACGTTGTTCAAGAACTACACTAATAGCATAATCGGATGCATCACACATAAACTCAAATGATTGACTCCAGTCAAGCGCATGAATGATAGGAGTGGTGGTAAGTGGCTCTTTGAGTTGCTCGAATGCTCTAAGACAATTAGGTGTGAAATTGAATAGTATATTCTTGGTCAGTAAGTGTGTTAAAAGCTAGCAATTTTACTAATCTTTAATGAATCATCTATAAATCCAACGTGGCCAAGAAAAGATGTATATCTTTTATTGATCGTAGAGGTGGAAGATTTGTGATAAGGTCCATCTTGGTTTTGTCAACCTCAATGCCATTCTTCGAGATGACATGCCCTGGTGCAATGCCACCTTGTACCATGAAATAGAGTTTTTCCCAATTGAGTGCCAAATGCTTCTCAAGACAATGAGTGAGTACTAGGTCTAAGTGGTACATGCAATCTTGGAATAAATCTCCAAAGATGGAGAAGTCATCCGTAAAGATCTCTAAGAATTGTTCAACTATGTTAGAAAAAATACTTACCATACACCTTTCAAATGTGGCAAATGCATTGCATAACCCAACGGCACGTGTCCATATCCAAATATGTCTAAAGGACATGTGAACATGTTTTTCTCCTAATCCTCAGGAGCGACAGGAATTTTGTTGTAGCTGGAGTATCCATCTGAGAAACAGTAGATCTCATATCCAACTAATGCTTCAAGTATCTAATTGATAGAGGGCAAGGGGTAATGGTCGTTCATAGTTACAACATTAAGCTTTCTATAATCGATACAAACATGCCATCATGGCTATTTGCGCATTGGGATAAACTCATTTGCATTATTCTTGATTACAGCTTGAACTAGGCTCTCGCATGCACTATTTGAGATATGATAAATGATCCCATTATTAAAGACTTAAGAATATCCTTCCGCACAGCTTCCTTCATCACTAGATTCATCCTACGTTGTGGTTCTCTTGTAGGTCATGCATTATCTAGTAGATGAATCTTATGCTGCACTATGGATGGACTAATCCCCTTGATATCAGTCATAGTCCAACCCACTGAAAAGAGTGCTTCCTCCCAAGCCCTAGGAGATGACTCGAAAAAGCTTCATCTTAAACTCAGGTGGACACTCTGTCGATGGTCGTAACTAAACTCATGGTTCAATAGTCAGTGACTCTAGTGGAAGTTCCCATCATGTGTAAGACACATAGTTAGATAATTAATCAAGTGATGAAAATTATCTACTACAGGTACACAATATAGTTGTAGCACAAATAGATCATTTCCATAAAAGATCTTGGGTATTTTGTGATCTTACTTCATCTATTATCCTAGTAAGTTAACTAATATGATATGAAAAAGATAGGTTTTTATGTATTCTAGAATTAGCCTAGAACATCAAATCTATTAGTTAAAAATCGAGCATTCAATTTATTATCTTCTTCCTATCTTTCTATTATGAATAATTACGGTCATAGCAAAAAGAAAATATTTTTAATTTAACTTTTATTCAATCACCATAAGTATGAATTATCAAGTGCATGACTAGTTTCCAACTTCATCGTTTCTAGCTATGTGATTCTGGCTTTTTTCTCTTTTGCTCTTCCTGAACTCGGTTTTTCCAGTTTTCTATTGATTTCATTCCAAATACTTGTAGTAATAGGCTCAACATAAAAAAGATAACTAAACATAACTGAGTAGCATTATTTATATACAAAATTAGAATAAGATGAGGAATATAAATATGCAATATATGACGCTCATCACATCCCACACCTATCTTTTACAATTTCTTGAGTTAAACCTAGACCTAAAATGAAAAAAAAATTCTAACTCACTTTCGCAGGAGTCACACTTGTAGTTAGCACATGCAACAAGTTATTGAACCCCTAAATTACTCTAGTGGACAAGATGTGTCTCGTGAGGGTTTCCAACGATATTATCCATAAACATCGTGAAGAAAGAGATTAAGGAGTAAATAAAAGAAAAATAAAGATGACTAAAAATCAAGAAAAACAAATTTCTATATTAAAAAAAAGAAAAATCTTTTTGATATTTTCTGCAATTAACTTACTAATGATACAAATTCAAGAATGTATTTAGACATCGATATTTCAAATCAAGCTTCATGCCAAATATGCTTATCATTTAATCAAAAATTTAAATCCTATTTTTAATACCCACTGATAAATAATTCTTTCGCTCATACACACCTATATACATGTGTGATTGTTTATTTTGGTTTTAGAATCAAACTCTAACTTTTGATTCATCTTTCTCTCTAAGTAAATAAATTTTCTTCTTATTTTTATTTTTTTTTCTTTTGTGAATATTTCACATTTCATTCAAATATTCATATTTACTTCACGCAAATACCCGATTACTCAGGTCATATTATATTTCTTAAAAAAATTGTTCGTATGAATATTCATGTTTATTTAGGCATAAATACCAAACTACTAAGTAAATCTTGTGAAATTTATATATTTATATGATCATTACCTTAATACTAGGCTCACCTCTTTATTCTTTTTTTTACTTTTTCTTCTTTTTTAGAGGGAAAATACTACTCAATTATTACTGTTTTTTATCCTTAACTTAATAAATGACTATGAAGTGAAGAAATGAACGTATAACTAACTCAAAATTATTATTAGTAGTATTTATTTTTTGAATTTTAATATTTTCATAAAATTCTAAATGTATTGTCTAATCTACTTTCCTATCAAAACTCAAATCTAAATTTATTTTTTCATTTGTAATTATTTTGATTTCTTGTAGAAAAATGATTTTTTAAATTTTTATCTTTTTCTTTCTAAAAAGAAAATTTATTTTTTTATCTTTTAAAATAACCTAAAAACTACACAAAGTGAAAAATAAAGAAATCCAAAAATCCTAAAAACTAAAAATGGAAAGAAAGTTAAAATCCCAACTCCTCCCCCATACCTAAACTCCTATATACCCCGCGAATCAATGGTGTCAACTCCTCTATCTTAAACTAGAATCACCAGGTGCACACTGTGTACGTGTACTCAAACTCTCACGACGATCAATCATCGCCAAATTTTTCCAAGACCTTTTCAAATAACATGCACTTGTTCATTAGGATCTGCAGGAAGGTCTTGATCAAAAAGGCATTATCCTCCTCCTCTTGGGTAAGATCAGTGGCATAAATGTCTTTTTCAATAGTGCTTTTGTTCCAATTTTCTAAAACAGTAGTATGATATGTTACCGATATGTGCTCAATTTCTATTTGGACATGAGAGGGTGCATAGGCATCAAACTTCGTATCCAACATAAATATGAAGCACATTTGTGTAATCAAACATAGTAAAGGCAAATTAGTCCCTGACCACATTTTTAGCATCTATTATTGTGTTGATTATTTATGTGCACATACAAAAATTTGGATCTTGGTTCATAATGCAATCAACTATATGTAATATGGGTGTATAAAATGATGACTTATGTTTAATCCCAATTACATTATGATTGATCTAGCAGCAAATTGCATAAATATTTCTATATAAAGTCTTGCTGCTGATCTCCTATCTTGTGTGGTTATGCAATTAGGTCCCATCTTCATGAGATACTCCTCAAGCGCAAATAGATTGGATTCCTGTTGTAGAAAAGAATACTAGTGGTAGCAGTGATGGTCCCTATGTGTAATGCAAGTATTTGACCTCACCATTTTAATTGAAATAATTTACGAGTGTTTGAAACATTGCACTTCACAAATCCAACATAGAAGTACTATACAAGTTCAGGGACATAGAAAGATGTTGGCTCGTAGACAGTCCCACCTCAATGTTTCAATAGTTGGTACAAAGTATACTGAAATTACCGCAAAAACATCCCTAGAATATTTCTCTACGGCAAACATAATCATGAATGCAGATGTGAAGCATAAATTTGTAGAGAATGAAGAAGGATGAGAGATTGTATTTCCCCTAAAGTTTTAGGAGAAAATCCAAAATCTTGCCACTAAATAGTGGTCTAGACTACTTATTAGCAGTAGATTAGTGAACAGTGGGCCTCAGCTTCCTGTTGCAGGGTCGTGGGGAGATGGTGGATCTTCTAAGAGCACTATATATGAAGGAGGGGCTTTTGGCAACTCTGGATCTGAGAGGGAGAGATTTGGTGGAGATGGGGAAGATGGGTTTTGTGAGGGTGTATATATAATAAGTAGAAAGTTTTCCTCTAGCTCATCCACTATACTTATCCTTCTGCTGTAGCCCCTAAAAACTTTGCTTTTATCATTGTAGCTTTTTATAAATTTATTCATTACACAAAATACACAACAACATCTATTATACAAATATTTTCATGCCATTATGCATAGATTGTGTCGTGAAGTTTCACGACCTTGACATTATCATGCATTCGAGATTCCAAGAATGACTTTAATCATTGTTCGTTCACCTTGAATATGTTGTCATTCCTAGGATTCTCAATGTTGATGGTAACTATGATGGTGCACAGTCGGTACTATGTACGGTTTACTCCATCTACACATCAATTTTTCGGGAATAAATATAGCTTTAAATTATATAAAAGAATTTTTTATCCGGGTGTTAACGACTTGCGAATAATTGTTTTCCCGTAAAACACTTTAGTCTTCTCTTTTATAAATCTTAGCGTTATCGTAAGTATCCCTCCTAATCTTGTCAAGTTTATTTAATTACAACCTCTGCACTTGCAAGCATTTTCTAATACTAAGTTTAGAAATTTTATAGCCCATAAACCGTTATACTCAAGCTCCATTAACAAATGACATTCTTTGCCAAAAATCAAGCGATATGTAGACATGCCTAAATTGGTCTTGTAAGCGGTATGGTAAGCCCATAATGCATGTTAATTTGGTTCTATTGTGTTGCACTGTCTTCTCCAATATCAGTTTGATTTGACAATTGGAAATTGCTACTTGCTCACTAGTTTGTGGAAGATACGGTGTAGCAAACTTGTAGGTAATGGAATATTTTCTTATTAGCACTTCAAATGACCAGTTAGTGAAATGGGCATTGTTATTGCTAATAATAGATCAAGGAATGCCAAATAGAGAAAAGGTATTCTCTTTCAAGAACTTGATAATAACTTTGTTGTCATTCAATTTAGTAGCAACTGTTTCAATAAATTTGGAAACATAATCCACAATGACTAATATATATTAGTTTCCAGACGAGTTAGGGGATGGTCCCATGAAATCTATTCCCCATATATCAAATATTTCAACCTCAAGGATTGGTTACAGAGGCAACATGATGCACCATGTAATCTTGCCTGCATATTGGTATTGTGTGTATGTCATGCATTATTCCACAGCATCTTTAAAAAGGTTGGCCAATAAAAACCATTCTGCAATACCTTTTCGGTTGTTTTCCTAGGACTACAGTGTCCTTCACAAGTAAGATCGTGACAAAAAGAGAGGATACTTTATATCTCATCATTTGTATGCATCATCGCATGATCCGATTTGGATAACATTTGAAAAAAATAAGGATCATACCAGTAAACAAATATAATTTGGGACAAGAATCTATATAGGTTCTATTTGGACCAATAAGATGGAATTTCATTGGTCACAAGATAGTTTACAAAGTCAGTAAACTATGGTTCACAAGTTAATGCAAGTAATTTTTCATCAAAAAAGATTCATTTATTGGGTGAGTAACAGATGAAGCATTGGGTAGGCAAGACATGTGATCAGCTACTAGATTATCTACACTCTTCTTGTCTAATATCTTAAGATCAAACTATTATTACAAGTGGATCCATCAAACGAGTCTTGTTTATGCGTCTTTTTTGGTCAACAAATATTTTAAAGCAGCATGGTTGGTGTATACTATAATCCATGATCCAATGAAGTAGGAAAACAAGTTTTCAAGAGCAAAGATGACTATCAGTAGTTTTTTCTTTGTAGTAAAGTAGTTCAACGGAGCATCATTTAATGTTCTACTTGCATAGTAGATCACATGTGGCTACTTGTCAATACATTGTCTAAGGACTGCACTGATAGCTGTTGAAGGAGAAAATTTCAAAGACGAGGAAACAACAGTAAAAGTAGCCTTGCGCATGCGAGGCTATCCCCTAGGCCTGTGTTGGCCAGTCAGACGCGGAGCTTAGCCTCGCACTGAGAAGCAAAACGTGAAGCTAACTTTCAACTTCGCATTCCAAGGCAGCTAGCTTGGCATTGGCAGATTCTCAGAATCCGTAATTGGTTTTGATTGAGATTTAGAATCATTCACTACCCAAGTTGAATCTCACCGGAATACAAAATCAAGAGATTTAAGTCAAGATCAAATATCTGATTAGAATTCTTGATAAATACAAAGACCTTCTATCCTTATCTCTAAGAAACTCTCATAACTAACTAAAGTCTATAAATAGCCTTCATAAGGAGACTTTAGGGGACCTTTGGCATATCAAGTTACGTACGAGAGTCTTGAAACTTTTGGACCAGCAGAGAGAGAGCTAGGGCCGGCTGCTCTTCTTCTCCAAATAGAATTCTTCATGTCGGATCATCAATAGAATCTACTAGATAGATCCCACTGCCACAGTAAGAATCCACTTCTTCTGTAAAAGAGAGTGACGTACTATTAGTCCTCTCGTTTGTTTTTTTTTGTTCTTTTTTCATTGTAATTTTGAGATCATTATAATTATTAGTATCAATGGAAATGGAAGAAAATAAGAATTTTGCAGAGAACAAGCTAGTGACCACAGTGAGAGAGATCTCTTTCACTGAGCAAGAGACTATAGCACAATCGGACGTGAAGAAGATCGAACAGGTCGTGGATATGCTCGTCATCGAGATCAACCAATAAAAATATGAGGATTTTCTCTCCTCTGGGTCGGTTAATCCAACTGAAGTGAGGCGCTATCGCTTAGTCTCTAAAATTCGTGAATCAGGTGATAAGGAGTTCTCTGTGAATTGGAGTTCCTTTGAGACTGCGGCCATAGAGCCATCATGTGAGCAGAACCCCCTAGGGAAAGGCTCTGTTCATCTTGCCGAAGAGGTACAGAAGACTGGCTTCACAAGAATGCAAGTTCATAATCGAAATTGTTAAATAAGACGAAGAGCTCTCAAAGCCTGCGTAAAATGTGAGGTGAACGTAGAACGTGAGGTTATGTCGGTACCTCACAAACTGGCTTGTGTAAATCACAGGAAAAGCGAACTTAATTACAGAACAAGCTAGCGTGTGATGAAAACTCTCCATGCGAGACTAAGTATGAATGTGAACTTGGACATGAAACTGGAGCAAGATGCAAAGTTGACAAAAATTGCATAAAATGCGAAGCTAATTGCAGAGAAAAGCCGGCGTGTGAAGAAAACTCTCCACGTGAGGCTATTGAACTTGGACAAAAACATCAAGCTAGCATGAAACGTGAAGCTAACAAAACTTGTGTAAAATGCAAGGTTGAGCCAGTGTGCGCAGGTATTCCCCCCTACGAGTCTAAACAATCATTGGAAGTTAAATTTCTTCAGAAATGTCAAACCAGTGTAAAACACGAGGCTAACGTAAAATGCGAAGCTACATCTCAACCTCGGTAGAAGCATTAAAATGTGAAGCTAACTACCAGCTCCACGTAAAATGGCCAAAATACAGAATGTAGGCTAACAAAGAGAGTGCGAAACACCTGACAAACCAGCAGTTCGATACTATCATTCTTGGAGAGTTTCAGAAGGCATCTAGACTTTCCCAATGGCCAAATAGGCCCCATACCCAGAACGCAACTGAAAGCTCCTCTTCCACTTAAGTCCCTAATCTAAGGGAGTACTTAACAAATAAAAGGAAGGCAACTCAATCGCACACCACATTCCATTGTGAGAATTTAATTTCAGCTGTATTAAATAATTGTTGTTGTAATACCCAAAGAGTGTATTTAATAGAATATCTGTGCCAGATCAAAGCACTCAAAAAGGAGGAGGGGTATACCTCTGTGGTACAAGTGTAGAACCTGATTCACGGATCTTTGTTCAGAGTTGAAAGTTTCATCCTCTTCATCATCAGTCGGGGGATCCATAGAGATTGAACCACCCTGTAATGGAAAAGAAAAGCCGGTCAGAATCCAGAACAGTAAGAAAATCTAAGAACCTTTCAAGAGAAAAGAAGAGGCTGATACTGGAAATGTCAAACCACTCTAGAGGGTATTTATACCTACGAAGCCCTGATGAAGAGGTGCTATAAATGTTAAATCATTCCCAAGCCGAAACTTCGCCCGGCGCCCATCCCAGAGAATGAAGCAACGTTTGACACTTTGATTCCTGGAAAAAAAAAAGATCTGATCATCATACAAGGTATTCAATCCATCGTTAGTAGAATAACCTCACCAATGGTTAGCCTCGCCAGCAAGTTAGCCTTACCAGTGAGATAGCCTCACCAGCAGGTTAGCCTCGCCAATGGGTTAACCTCACCAACAGGTTAGCCTTGCCAATGGGTAAACCCCACCAATGAGTTAGCCTCACCAATAGATCAACTGTGCAAATGAGTTTGATTCGCCGGAGGCTAAGTATTTAAAAAAAAGTGGAGTTAAAGAAATGAGTTTAACGCCTCTAAGGTAACGGATAGAGAGAAATTTTGGCCTTTAAGCCCAAATAAAACTCTCGCCAACTCATCACATCGAGGGAAATGGCGTGGCTAACTCAATCCAAATAGTCGTTGGTAAAGGCACCTCAGACCCGTTTATAGCTGGGGGTTTGCTAAAAACTCCATAAAAATGTACTAAGTGCAAATTTCATTTGAAAAAGCACTTGAATACATCAATGTACAAAATAAACAAGAATGGAATGTCTATTAACCGGTCAAGCATTAGGGTTACATGGCATCTCTAGGCAGAAACACAATAAATTTTGTCGAACCCCTTTCTATATTAGAGGCATCGACATAACAAATGACCAAAATTATCTCTGGATAAAATTAAATCCACAAAACTTATTAAATAACATTAAACTTCATGCTAAATAATTTGAGCTAAGTCCTCTAAGTTCAATATTATAGTTCCAAAGGACTATTCATTCATTGTTCGAAGTATAGAAGTAATAATTTGACAATCAAAACTCGTTAAAAGTTTAAAAATATACTTTTAACATTACAAAGGATTTCTGATAGATAGATTAGAAAACATATCTCTAGCAGTCTGAAAAATCCACAAAAGACTAAGTTAATATGAAAGCTATGATCAAAATGATGGACTAAGTTAATATGAAACCTATGGTCAAAATAAAAGACTAAGTTAACATGAAACCTATGGTCAAAACGAAAGACTAAGTTAAGTTAACATGAAACCTATGGTCAAAACAATGTTAGATAAAAAGTTTAATATGAAACCTCTAAACGACATAACAAATTATAGTTCAACATTAAACTTCCGACCAAACAAAGTTAGTTTGCTATAAAAATAAAAAAATAAAAAAAAAAACCAAATGTCCACTCCAGATTAACTCAAATTCATAACACAATAAAAATATAATAAAAATTAAAAAAATTTAAATAAAATAAGTTGTCCTCAAACTGTGATAGCAAAAAACAACTAATTAATAGTTCTATCAAGGCCATTGCTTGAAAGTCTTCAAGTGCTCTTCAAAGAGCTGCTTGGTTACTTCGTCCTCAACGACAACCTTAATCTCCACTATGATCACTATCTCTGCTGGATATCCAAAATGAAAACCATCTATTTGGGCCTGAATAGCCCTCCTTTCTTCTAGAATTTTCTGACTAGCTTCATTAGATTCGTCAAGACAAACTTGTGCCTCCTTCCTACTGGCCTTCACAACAATCAATCGGGCCTCCTGTTCTTCAATATCTTTCAAGATCTCCTCTAGAATTCAACACGAGTCTGCAATCTGACAAATTAGATTGACAATTTCCAAATTCTTCACTCAGATTTCCCTATCAGCAAGCTATTGAGTTCGTTGAGCATCCTTTAAAGGTTGGGAGATTGAGTCACATTATCTCACTAGTTCCTCCCTTTACTGCTGAAATTCTCGCATCAGGCGCTCTTTGAATATGTCTATCAGAGGAGTCATGGGATCTGCATTGAAACTTCTCCAAGCACTTGCTAAGCACATGAAAACTTTAACATACTTCTCAAAAAGAGCAGCCGCTTCATGCCCTCCTACGTAGCTAATAGACGCATAAGAACTAGCTATATGTCTCTAATGGGCTTCAACGAAATTAATCCATTCCTCAAGACTTCATTCACACTATCTTGCACCTATCATAGAATGTAGAGGTAAGCCTTTTCAAATAATTTCACCGACTTTACCCCACAATGATGATGAATCCGAAGGAACAGGAAGCTCAAATAGGGGAGGAGCGGATATTGCTGCAAAGACTAGAAGATCCCAAATACTGGCAGTCACAGGTGGTGCCAGGATAATACTCGGCAAAGAAATGAGTGCTTTCCAGAGTCTCAAACCAAGCGAAGAAGACAACAAAAAATCAAAAGGCACTTTAGACATTCTAGGGATCGCCGCACCTATGGATGGAACATAATCTAACCCCGAATCCTAGACTGGGGGTGCTATTGTAGTCATGCTTTTTTAGAGGAGTCAAAGAGGCCACTAGAAGAAAGAAAAAGAAAGAAAAAAGGAAACATTAGCGAGACATGCAGGTGAACCAAAGTCCAAATAACACGACATTAACCCTCATGAGAGAGGAAGTACAAAACCGTGATCCCAAAGCAGATGACAACCTAAGTAAATGGTCAGGATCAAGGTCCTACAAAATGATCACCATGTTGCCTAAACATGAAAGCAATGGCACATGTAAAGAAGTAAGTTCGGATAATATTCCAAAATGCGTGTTCATGGCTGCAAGTAATAGGCAAAGATGATAGTAAAGCAGAACTAAATACATAAAAAATATAAACATTAAAAGATACAAGTTGGTACCTGAATCTTAGACAACTTTATAGAGATCTGCAGAATCTTCATCAACTTGGATAATATCCCCTTTAGATGTTGAATCAGGCGGATTTATAAAACCTTCACTATCATCATCCACAGTTTTTAATGTTTCGACATCTTCAACCAAAGTAGAAGTTCTATCATTGCAAACTTACTGGAAGATGCTTGTATCACCCCAGATGATAAAACAAATTCTCTGAGCACTTCAGAAACCCCCACTAAAGATATCGGGGTTAGCATGTGGAGAGTCCGGAAGAACAGAATCAGTGATAGACACACTAATATCCAAAATATGGATGGTAAAATCCGTAGATAAGCTTGCACCCTCTTGCCTTGCAAAGTTCAACGACTCAAGGTTGGGAGGTTGTTGAGAAGCGGAGATATCAGAGATATTTTCTTCTTAAGGCTCCTAAGGCATATTGTCACATGACTGCTAATCATCCATTGCTCTGGCTTCGCTACCCTCATCCAAGTCTTCTGGCTGAATAATGGGAGCACCTACCACCTGATCCTAGGGCATATCATTGACTGACTGTCCTTCATCCATCACGTTCACCTCATCACCCGCAGGCGGTACTTGATGTTTTTTAGTGGTAACTATCAGTGGGCCCACACTAGCAAAGGCAATAAAATCATCACCAGACGCCACATCAAATTGAAAAGATGATGCTTCCAGATCAAGGAGGGGACTATTGTGTATAGTGCTCAATACTGAAGAAATAGTAGCGAAAGTGGATACCCTATTTCAAATCACTTTGTCTAGTTGATAATCTATCATCCTATCAAATGAAAAAGATATAGCTCTAGTGGCAGATGATATCATGGGAACTGTCTACACAGAAGGAGTGAAGTTGAATGTTGTTAATGACAAAACAGCGGGAGTAGTTGATAATGATTGAGAAGATGTCGAGTGGCTGACAACCACATCATCAGAAGAAGTTGATATATTAGAAAGCTTAATCAAGCGCTTTCACCTCTTAGCCACTGGTGAAGCTGGAGGAACATCCACTAAAGGTAGTGTAGCAACAGGAGATAAGAGAACGGACAAAGAGCATGTCTTGCTCTTTGGTCGAGTCACAGGGCCCCCTACTGATGCCGCTTCTCCTCGATCATCTCCTTCGTCACTAAGGATAGTCCATGAGGAAGTTCATCGATGTGTTCTCCCACCCTACACATAATAAATGATTCCAGCTGAACTGGGAGGTCGTCTATCTACTATAGTATCCTCCCTAATTAATTTATCGTATCTCTCAATAATTAAACCTAAGCATGATGACTTTGGGTTGTATGTAGATATTGTAGTATTCGTCCCCATATACCAGTGACAAAAAGCCATTGTCGTCTGTAACTTCGGTTACTTTACCGACAAACAAAAAGGAGCGCCAGTACATGCCATCATGAAGTGTCGCAAAGCTCTGGCCCCATCTACTAAACCTCCACTGAAAGCTAATGTAGTACTGGGGTTTCCTACATACATCTGATCATGACCAAATTGTCGAGTAAAGTGACTCGAGATGTACAGTTCTAACTCACATGAATTCCCACTTCTATACAGAAGATGACAAGGACGAATACAAAGCAACCAAGAGAATTGTAATGCCCTCATTATTTAGCTGCTTCCCAAAATAGAGAATGCTAGGTAAAGTTATACTAGACAACCCAATAGTCATAGGATCTTGAAATAACCGTAACTACTGTCATAATCAGATTGATAAATAACACGTCCGAAACTGAAAAATTTCACTTATATAAAGAGTTAGTTACATAAAATGATATACTACACTAAATATGAACACAAAATAGAGAAGTAGTGTCCAGAAAAAGAGGTAATCTATCCTTTACGATAACGGACCTACTAATAAAATAAAATAGCCTAGTGGATAGAGCATAAGTCTATATAATAAACGTAGGGAGATGTAGTAAGAAAAAAAAGAACCTGAGTTTGGTGTCGAATTTATCGATGTCATCAGTGGTAAACATGGATGATAGGTGGCCTCCTGAATTGATACTGATGTGAACCCAGTCTAGGCTTAGTAATAACATAACGCCTAGATCCACCAAGGATTAACGTCTAGGATAAAGGTGGGATGAAGCGAATAGGGTGTCTGCTATGAATAGCTTCCACTAATTTTCGTATGTCTAGATCGATCTAGTTGGACTCTATCTCCTGAGGCATATTGGGCTGGGCAATGACACATATATTATTCTGACTAAAGGTATATCCCACCTGGCCACACTCCTGACACAGAACCCCATCTACCCTATTATCTGCCTCTGAACTAGATACTTGTGTCTGTATTTTATCTGCAATTTAGAGTTTGAAACTTAGGAGATTAAATCCAGCAAGTAACACAAGAAAAAGATATGTGTACTATTACAGTACTTGGAATAAAAGTATACAAATAAATAAAATGCAATTTAATTGTAATAGTGTTAAACATGTCATGTTATTAATGAAAAATAGAATAAGCCAGACTGTGCATGTCATTTGCAGATAGCAGATAAATATCACGTAAAAATGATAAGTCTAGATTAAGTCCTTATTAACATTTGAAACTAAATAATTGACAAGATGGCACGTAGTTTTTTGCAATGTACAAGTGCCCGAACATGCCCGAGACCTGGCCTCAATACTCATGGCACTGAACCATGACATGCCGCTAGGCATAATAATTCAATTCGCATACTGTATTACAGTAACGGACATCCTACTCAGGATATCAATTATCAATTGGTGATTAAGTAATCACCCAGGCAACTGCGGTAAAAGAATCCTGGCCTCAATTAAGAAGTTAGCTAGCAAGTTTCTTATACAATACAGTTTTTATCTATCGTATAGTTTTTCTAATTTTCATTTCAATAATACACAATATACATGAATTAATGAAAACAAGTGGCTTGTCAAGTCAAACTGTATACATGATTGAGGGAACGGTTATGGCACCCTCCAACTATAAAAATGATACGAAACCAAATAAAGGCATCAAAAACTCATGGAGAAAAGTAAGGAGAAATCGAGTACTTCAAGTTTTCTACTAGATCATCAACTGAAGTAAAAAAAAGGTCACTCTGATCATAATTCCATCGTTACACTCCTTAGAATCAAAGAAATAAAAAATTGTAACTTTGATTGTAAAAAAAAAAAAAACTAAATCTCGAGTGTTGCAATTCAAAAATCTCAAAATTTGTAGTGTTTTGGTTTCTCAATGGCAAATTTTAACTTTGAAGTTGTAAATGACGGAAACACTTGATAGAACTAATTAATAATATTTTCTTATCTTATCCATCTTTTGCATGCGATAGTACTTCTTAAGAAATATTGTCATAAATTCATCCCAAGTAGTGACTGAATCAGTAGACATGCTATATAACCACTTCTTTGCACTAATTTTTAAGGCAAACAGGATGAACCGAAGCTTTATTGCATCTTTTGATAAGTGTTGTTGTTTAATTATCATGCACACTTCCTGTAATTCACTGATAAATAGGTATGTGTTCTCATAATCATATCCAGTGAACTTAATAAGCATGTTGTTGTACTATAATTTTAGTCATAGTTATTACCCACAGCTTATGAAAGTTTGATACATAATGGTACTGATGTGCGCAATGAGTAATAACAATCCTAAAGAATCAGAATTGTTTAGTCTATCTTTTCACCCATGATAAAATTTGATCTCATGAATCGATCAAATTGATTACGGATCCAATATAGCATAAATCAATATATGTAGATGAATATGTGAATTTCCTAAAACTAATGCAAAACATGCCGAAAGTGGTGTGGTGAGATGAAAGTGGAAGAAAAATGATCAAATAAAATATGTTGCTTCTATAGTTTATGTAGACACACACAAAAAAAAAAAAAAAAAAAAATATGAAAATAAAGGAAAGTGAGAGAAGTTCCTGGAGCGGTGGATACTTAAAACAAAGAGGGCAAGGCCAGCCTGTTTCTTCCCCAACTAATGTTTTGAAGAGAAAAGATGATGGTAAACATGTGGTTGCTTGTAAAAGTGCTTCCATCATTGCTATTAATGCACTGAAGGTTACATTTCAGGCTGTTGGCCATTTTCGGGTTGCCCTCATATGCGCAAAAAAAAAAAAAAAAAAAATGTCATGGCCCTTGCCGCACTTTTTACACAGCGAGTGGAACCGGAAGCTGGTTCAACCTCATTTTGGAGTTCCCTGAAAGCAATGTCCAGAACTTCCCTGGCATACAGCTAACAACAAGCCATTGATTACTTATTTCTGCTCACAGAATCGGCGATCCATTTCCAAATCATTCGGCAATTTCGATAATCTTGAGGCCACGGCCCGACTCGAGAAAGGGACACCGAATGTGTTTGATGAAATGCCTGACTGGCGTCGCGGAATTCATTCACAGCAACAAAGTGATCCTCGCGAAGAATGAGGGTCTGCAGTTTGTTCTGGGTGATATTGTTGCTTGCCGTGATGACACGATGAAGTACTTGCTGGAGATTTTGACTACGCTCGCCATGTTGAGGGGAGTGAGGAGAGTTATTTATGGCGGTGGCTTTCGGAGCACAAGAGGGGTTGTTCATTGTAGCTTCTATGGTTATTTGCATGATAGCCTGACGGGGAAGTCGATTTTTTTTGTTTAGCCAGGCCAAGGATCAGAATTGGTGTAGGTTCTTGCAGCGGATGGTTGAACATGACGTGTTTGGGAATTATTTTATGCGGAAGCTTGAGGTTCGTACCAATGAGGAGAGGACCACCATACTTTTCGTTCTCACTAAAGACCCGGCGATGATCTTCAGAATCTCTCTCGACTGTCATAGGACGAGGGCTTTACAGACACTAATTTGAGACTCTCAAAACCCATCAATAAATTGCTATGTCTATGGCATCTCTTAGACCAAGGCTTCTTGATTTTATGAAGGACACAGCGGATCTACCCAAGTACATAATCTACATGGCTGCACGTCAAATGCAGAGAAACCCAATCCATGCGTTCTTGCTGTGGAAGGGCTTGGAGGAAGACTTGATCATGAGAAACCCATCATCAAGAAAAGGCTCGCACAGTGGATTTATTCTCGTGGGTGCACCATCATTTGAGTGCCACTACCATTGGACTGAAATGTGATCTAAAAGGTGGAAGTTTGAGGTTTGGTGATCTAGTTAGAACCCGAACATTGCTCGTGACGAGAGGGCTATATAGTTCACTCAGACTCCGAGACACTATAAAATAATAATAATAATAATAATAATAATAATAATAAAAATAAAAGATTGACTTCACAAGCACTCAAGTTCGCAATTGGAATCATAGAGCAAAACGAAAAGCTCTCAAAACCTGCGTAAAACGCGAGGCTAAGGCAAAACGCGAGGTTATATGGGTATCTCGCATTTGTAACAAAGCTGAAGAACTGGCTAGTGTAAAACGTGAAGCTATCATTTATAGAACGTGAAGCTATCATTTATAGAGATGAGCCAGCATGAGTAGAGAGCTCTCCACGCGAGGCTAAGTCCATCTATGGGTGTGAACTTGGACAAAAACATGGAGCTGGCGTAGAACGCGAAGCTAACAAAACTAGCCTAAAACGTTAAGTTAACAAAACTAGCATAAAACGCGAAATTAAGCCAGCGTGTGCCGACGCTCCCCCACGCAAGGCTAAAACCATCACTTGAAATTAAACTTCTTCAAAAAAAATTGCCAAGCCAGCGTAAAACGCAAGACTAGTATAAAATGCGAAGTTAAGCCAGCGTGCGCAGGCACTCCCCACATGAGGCTAAACTATCACTTAAAGTTAAATTTCTTCAGAAATGTCAAGCCAGCGTAAAATGCGAGGCTAGCATAATACACAAAGCTAAGCTTCAGCATGCACAGAAGAACCATAATATGAAGCTAAGTCTCAACATAGTATAGAAGACGCAGGACGCAAGGCTAACTCTCAGCCTTGTGTAAGAAGTTCAGAACAAGAGGTTAACTTTCAGCCCCACATAAACTTCAAAAAACGAATGGCCAAGGCCCGCATTAAAGACTTAAGGTGTTAGGCTAACCAACAGCCTTGAATAATTTTTGATGAGGAAGAAGGTGATCCATTGACATATAATGGGCTCATAACTAATCAAATGAGGCCCACACAAGGAGTGGGACCCACATCCAAAAAATCTTGTAGTTAAGCCTGCGTAAAACGATCAAGACGCGAGGCTAAAATGCTATGCCTGCATAGAGAGCAAAGTTCTGCCCCTAACTAAAATGCGAAGCTAACTTAGTGTGCGAGGCTAAACCAGTGCATGAATCTAACTCAGTGCGCGAGGCTAAGCCAGCACACAAGTCTAACACCATGTATAACGCGAAGTTAAAACTAGCATAGTCGCAAGGCTATGCCAGCTTAAAACGTGAGGCTAAGCCTGCAGCTATAAGGCTAAGCTTGTATTTTGAATATGAAGCAAACATCGCATAACACCATCAAAGACGTAAATTTAGTGATGGGGTCAACTCTGCAAGAAAATAAGAATTTTCATCAATTTCATAAAACCAGGGACCAGAGAACCCGTAGGTTGTTGGGATATATTACAACTTCTTCTCACAGGAGGTAGAGACGTGAATATTAACAACCAAATGTTGAAAAGGCGAAGGGAAGAGGGAATGTTTGCATTTAAGCCCAAACAAAATTTCGTCAACCTCATCATGCTGAAGGAAATAGCATGGTTAGCACAACTCAAACGGTAAGTGAAAAAAGCAAACCAAATCCGTTGATAGCTAGGAGTATGTTAAAAATCCTATGATAAAATTTTCACAACAGTATCCTTATTCGATCATAAGGATACATCACCGCTCAAATCTGCTAAAGCAAAGAGAAGAGGAAAAGTTTGACATGTAAGCCCAAACACAATCCTCGTCAACCTCATCATGCTGAGAAAATAGCATGGCTAACCCAACACAAATGGTGATTGGTAAAAACTAACCGAATCTGTTTATAGTTGGGGCTTGCTAAAAATCCTAATGAGATCAATCTCCTATCATGTTAAAACTTCACCTCTGACACCAAAACTTCTCTTTTCACTTTTCTTCCAGCAGATTTAGTGACACTTAAGAAATTTGTCATGTAAAAATCATATCTCTGACATCATAATACAAAGTCAAATTAATTTTCTTTACGAGATCAATTCCAATTAAATCTCCTGTCATGTTAAGCTTTCACCTCTGATAGAAAATATAAATTCACACTTCATCAAGTCCAACATTATAACCTCTGATGAACTTGTTTTCAATATCATTAACTTAAAAATTATCTCTGACGAAAATCATCTCCATATCAAATTAACAATTAGCTATGATAGTCAAATTCCAAGACTAAACACGTTAACAGTCACCTCTGTTTAGTCAGTTTATTCTTATTATGACCAGATCTTCTGAATAGGTCGAGTTTTGAGATATGTTTAATGATACCTTTGTCCTCAAAAAATCCCGTTATACTAGATGTCACTGAACATGTAAATTAAACAAGTTAAACCCTACCTCTGTTTAATCAGTTCATTACTATCAAGTCCTGAGCCTCTGAATTGAATGAGTCATAAGATATGTTTAATGATACCTCTGTCTTTTCCTAATCTGTCACACTAGTTGTCACTGAACGGTTAGGATCCTATGAGTACGTTAACATCATACCTCTACTTGTCATCTAATATGCACACTAACATCATACCTCTGCTTATCATCCTATGAGCATGTTAACATCATACATCTGCTTATCATCCTATGAGCACGTTAACATCATACCTCTACTTATTATCTAATGAGCACGTAATATCATACCTCTAAATGTTATTTAATAAGCATGTTAACATCATACATCTACTTATCATCTATTTGTCATCAATAGAGCACGTTAGTATCATACCTCTACCTATTATCTATATATCCTAATCTGTCATACCAGACGTCACGGAACAGTTAGGACTCAACTCTTATGAAAACTCTTACTATCATGTCCTGAACATCTGAATAGTTTGAGTCATTATCCATAAGACACATTAACAATTACCTCTATCTATCAAATTCATCACTTTATCTGTCATGTTTTTAGCTTCTAAGCAGACATCAAAAATGTATTAGACTATGAATAATAAACTTTCTGGAGCAAAGCTATAAACTGAAGTTTGGCTGGGTCGCATAAGCATAATAGCTAGCATCAAGAAAAATTCACTAGAGCAATCTCTGATAAATCGGAGAGGTTCAACAGTACACCTCCAACAACAAAACAATCGGAAGATAGAAATTTCAAAAGAGGGTTTACAGTACACTATAAAAATTGCACTACACAATGAAGACTACAGAGCCAAAATCAAAAGAGTCCAAAATACTACGAAATTTGTTACAAATCGATGACAAAGTTTCGAAAACTTTGGAGCGGATTATGTAGACATAAAAAAAGAGAAAAGAAAGAGAAAAAGAAAAGGAAAAAAGTGAACAATTGGGTGCTCCGCGCACCCGCGCGCAGTGTCACTTGCTCGCACGCCCACAAGTAGTGCCATCTGTGGGCGCCTGTGCGCTGTTTCACCCGCGCAATGCCATCCGTGCAGTGCAATTGGTGCACGCCCGTGCGCGGTGCCACCCGCACACCGCGTGCGGTGCTATCCGTGCCATGCGCCCGCGCGGTTCTATGCGCGTTGTGCGCCCACGCAGTGCCACCCATGCGGACGTACTGCGCGGTGTGACCCGCCCCTTCAAACTCCCAGAGGCGCTTGCATGCACAGTTATGAGCGCTCGCCTAAACGTGGGTTATTCCCTTTCACGTAAATTTTGCCCATGACGGAGAAGAGGAATTTAAAAAGAAGGAGAAAATTCTCAAAGAGTTCCCAAAGGGCGGAGAAATCCAGAGAGAAGATAAGTCTCAGAAGCATCTCTTCTTCCCAAAAAAAAAGGAGAGCTTGGCACAGAAGTTCCTGAATGGACGATCAACGAAGTGTAGAAACGAGGCTCCACTGCTATCAGAACCCACAAAAAGTAAAAGAGGAATTGAAATCAATCGTTCCCCGTTCTTGTAACACTGATCTATTATTGTAATTTTTCTTTTATTGTTGTAATTCAAAAGTAAATAAGCAATGTAAAGAAATTCTCAATTTTCGGGCATACAAAAATTGAAACAATAAAGAAAAGAAAGAGAAAAAAGAAACGGAAAGAAGAAAAAGCCCCCACGCACAGCAGCGCGCGCATCTACATGCGCGGGTGGGGCCCGCTGAGCCCCATGCTTGTACCTGCACGCGGGTGGGGCCCACTAGGCCTCATGTGCGCGCAGTATTGCACTGCGTGTGCACCTGCGTGAGCTCTGGTCTGCGTCACCCAGAGCACGCCCAGGAGCATCCCCTTGCGCAGTTTTGGGCGCGCACCTGAATGTGGTGTTTCCATTTTACGTAAATTTTGCCACGATGTCAAGGGATAAAAAAAATAAAAGGAGAAGGGATGAAGAGTCCAGGGGGAGCATTCAGAAAAAATTAACATAATTCCCAAAGAAGAAAAACAAGGAGACGAAAAAATACTTGGAGCGGAGTTCTTTCCTCTTCTCCTCCGACCAGAGTTTGGTGCTAGAGAAATTAGTTGACGCGATGCTCGGATTATCAACAGAGTGTAGAAATAAGGCTCCATCGCTACTAGAACTTACAAAATTAAGAGGGGAATTGAAATCAATTTTTTCCCATTCATGTAATCTAGAAATTTTTTTGTAATTTTTCTTTTTTGTTGTAATTTAAAATTAAAATCGCAATGGAAGGAAATATGCAATTTTTGGGCAAACAAGAATTGGCAACCACAGTGGGAGTCTCGGCGGTGTAATTCGATCGTCAAGTTTCTCTGACTTGAACCTAGGCGTCATCACTGAGTGACGGCCAAAAAAAAATGAGGCATTATCGCCCACTAAGACTGACAAGGCATCATCGCCTGTCAAAAAAATAAATAAATAAAATAAAATCTTAGGCGTCATCGCCCATAACAAAAAAGAAAAGACGTAACTGTCTGTCAACAAAAAAAGGGGCGTTATCACCTCTAAATAAGCATACAGTGTCAACACCTATCCCCAATCCAAACTCATCCATAATGCGCCCTCAAAGAGAAATTAAGACCGTCGGAGACCGTTGGAAGAGACACAAGGTCCAAGAGGCACGCCTCAGCATTACAAAAGAGGTGTTAATTGGCAATTACAGCCAGAAACACTCTGCATAGAGAATCCATAGCCTCTGTATGTCCGAAGGTGTGCGCAATAAAAAATAAAAAAAATAAAAATTAAAAAATAAAAAAATAGCCCATGCGCAGGGGTGCACCCGCGCGCAGGGGGCCACACCCACGCATAGGGATGCACCCCCATGCGCAGGGGGCCCCACTAGCATGCAACATGCAGGGGTGCACCCACGTGTAAAGGTGCACCTGCACGTAGGGGGCCCACTAGCGCGCAGGGGTGCACCGGTGCACAGGGACCCACCCGGGCTCAGGTGCCCCCATGAGGGTGAAATAAAACAAGAGATAGCGGGCGCATGCGAAAAAGCGGTCGCGCACCAGCAGGCGTGTGCGAATATAGCGGGCACGCATCAACATGCGTGCAGAAAATAGCATAGTGTAACCTTGCATGGGCATGCACAAAAAAAAATGTAGCAAGCGCACATGCCTGTGTGTGGATCTTTCCGCACTCCATGCACACTGATCTATCCCCACACACAGATCTCTCTAGTTTTAAGCCGTGAGTGCTCCCCTAATGGGCGTGTGTGATAAACGCTTTTAAGCTCTATGTAGCCAAGTTTTTTGAAGAAATTTATAAAGAATTCAATAACCAATCCTCTTAAACGGGGCATATTTAACTATATTGGATTCAATAGCTCGATCCCCGTCGAAGGAGCATATTTAACTATATTGGATTAGTAAACACTCAAGAGGATCCAAAAAAAATTTATTATGGTTAAAACATCAAAAAATTATTATGGTTAAAACATCAAACTCAAATATTATATACAAATTCAAATACATCTGAAGAAGAGAAAGATGTTTTTATCATAGTTATCTTCGATAAAAGGAAATGTGTTCAGAATACTCATCAATTGAAGATAAATCCAATCAAATTTTCTCTAGTGAGAATTCAAAGCTCATGGTGCATGATGATACTCTCACTATTCATGCAACAGAAATTGGGTCAAGCTCAAACTCAAGTTGAATCCAACGACAGACTCGAGATTGTCAAAGAGCACTAATAAATTTTGAAGCCCGCATTGGTTCTGAGACTCAAGCAATCAGATGCGAGGGCCTAGTATGAATTAGATCATGCATGAGTAATGTTACAAATTTTCTGCAAGCGTACAGTATCAGCTGTATCACTTTACAGATCGTTCTCACAGGGATCTAGAGTGTTTTATTATCTTGCTAATCCTATTATTCTAACAAGCTAATTATGAGTTCTAAGTTGATTTCAAGTTATTCTAATTAGCCTCGAATATAAAATCCACTAGTTCACAACCAAGCATTATTTTTATTATTTTCTTCCTATCATAAAAAATGATCTTTTAGCTTTAATCTTTATTTAAAGTATTCTAAGAATGAGCTATCAAATGGCGTGCAAGCATAGCTCATCAAAGATATTACTTTGCATAAAAATAAACTAAATTATTAGATAATTCAATGAAAAAAATGAAAATCAACAACCCCAAACCCTAACTAAGCATAGCCATCAAGAAACTTAATTCAAGTATAACCTATCAAAATATTAATTTAAGAGTTGGTGTATTTTAATCTTTTGATAGAAAAATTATATATTTATTATTTTATTTTAGAAAGGAAATATAAAAAATAGTTACATGATTGATTCCTAGTTTCATCTATAACCTAGAGCTAAATTAAGTTAGCTACTTATGTTACTAATTAGAAATCCTTTTTTTCTATGAAAGCGAATAAAGTTCTAAACTAAAATGCAAATAAAAGATTTCTACACACTAGAAAGCAATGAAAAGTAATGGGATCACTTCTAGAGCTCGGTATGGCGGTCGTCACCCCTTCGGCAAAACCCTAATCTTCATTAATTGCCAAGAGTACAAAATTACATAATAATGCCTAGGTTACAAGGACACGACCAATATATAGATTTCGGAGAGCCAAACCTAACTTTGAGTACAAATAAATAACTACAAAATTATATCGAAGGTCTCATAAAAATTCATGACATGCGGGCCCCATAGAGCCGCCAAATGGCAACAAGTGATGCCAATTGGCAGCAAAATATTATGATCTGGGCCTCAACTTTCTTCTGCATGAGTGTCTTGTCCTTTGACTTTGATTTGAATGACTGTAATGAACTTTGGGTCTCTACAGCTTTATAATCCTATAGCTTTATCCACACTTAACTCTTTTCTGAACTTGGTTTTCTAATCTGGCTCTGAGTTTATGCCATCTCCTTGTAGGAATAGGTCTAACTTGAAAAGCACACTAAAAATACCCAAGTAGTATTATTTATATACAAAAATAGAGAATATAGAGGCTATAAATATGCAATATATGACACTGATCAATAAAACTTAGCCCAACCTTGACTAAATCAGATAAGAGGCTAAGCCAATATGAACTAAAGCAGACATAGATCTCAACCTTACATAAATCACTCAGTATGGCCTGTCCATATTTCAAGATGGTTCGTATTTGTTAAAATCAACATACAGAACAAAGTTATAACTTTCAGTCAGACTTAGCTTCAAAATGCAATACTAAAGAAGTTCTCATATATAAGGAAAGTGAAAAAATCCTCCATAACAATACTGGATTCAGTTCCGCCATATAAGGCTATATCTATCCAAACAACAACAATTATGGCGAACTATAACAATATCTGGATGGTTCAAACATAAAAATGAACAACACTTCTCCCAGTCTCTGAAGACACTTCAGCCTAATATGGGCTTAGTAAATCACCGAAAACGATGATTTTTTCCTTTGCATTAAGAATTGATTCAACTGGGGGTGGTGAATGAGATCTACAAAGTTCCCAAGGCATCCCCATTTCCTCATATCATTGTGAGGCTTACAACATGACAATTAACCAAGCCAATAGAGTTTTATTCTGAGATAAACATCAAGATGCACGAGATCTCTTGTAAGTTCAACTAAGTTAAAAGCTAGTTAAGACTTTAGGACTTTACGGTTGAAAATATTTTTATTCAACCAAGCAAGATGCCATCTTGCCATATAAATGAAGATGTGCAACTCAAGCAATTCGAAGTTTTGCACAGAGCTCCTTCGCCTTAATACAGAGTTCAAAATGACACTGACAGGTCTCAGCTCCCGATCCCGAATGAGGCTTGACATGAGCTCGCATGTCTCAGCTCCCGTGTGAGGTTTGTCACGACACTTGCGTCTCCCATTCTACGCAAGAGCCTCAAATTGGCATTACTGTTTAAATCATCAAATTGGTTCATTCATGGTTGCATCCGTTTTTTTGCGGTCAAGGCTAAAAGCACAAGCCTTATTTTCAAGGTCGTGTAGTCTATAAGACACACGCGAGAGAGACTTTCTCTCTGACTTCCTCTATAAAGCTCTCTCGAAATTAAAGTTATGTGATAACAACTTCAGCTTTGAGCCCACTGAAAAACTAAAGTTTCATGTGAGCCTCACAACCGTTGTGTCTGCATCACGGGGGATGATGCTTGCATTCTTGTAAAAAAACATTGTGAGATGCAACAAAATTCACGGTGAAACTGCCAATGTTTCAATTGTCTGGAGTGGGGCCATAACTCTCTCCTATCGCCTCGAACTTATCAAGTTGAGGGTCAAATAGCTTGCGACTTAAATCACTCTAAGCTCAATCTCAACCAGCTCAAGACAGACAAAGGCTTACCAAACAACTATCAAATTGATTAACACTCATGTCCTACATTATAAGAGCATTATGCGAACATATTGATATCAGTTGCAGTTATCCTACCACTGCTTATCATGATTAACAAACACATCATGCCTACTCACTGGTCGGTCAAAAAATCCATTCTCTTTGAAAAGGTTCAACCATATGCAGCCATATCCGATGATGCTAAAGATGAAGATCAGGAAGCCCCTTTTTATCATTAATGACCAAAATCATTCTGAATGATAGAGAAAATGAGGTATGATTTCATTGAAATGCCAAGTTTAAATTTGGGCATGCGACAACGCCCGTGCCCATGGAGCAATGTGTGTGCGTCTGCTCTCGCACCCGCAAGGGAACTATGCACACCCATGGAGCGCGCCTGCAAAACACTGTGCACATGTCCGAAGGGAAACAATCAGATAGCCATCACAAAATCAATAGGGGGTTGCAATATGTCACGACACCTGATACTTCGGTTATAAAGTATGGGATCTGCCAAAATGCAAAAAACACTGATGAGCACTTAGACATTAGTCTAGGGTACTATCCAATGGACTGGCTATGAATATGATGCCTATCAGCCTGACTCCAGATGAAATTAATGAACTAACTCTTCCTCAAGATGAAGCGTTAGTCAAACATCTTGATGTCCAAAGGAGCATACGCTTTGGACAACATGAACTGTCTATTGAAGACAAGGTGGTTTGGGTGAACATGGGTGACAAAACCAACCCCAAGCCCATATTCATAAGCGAGGGTTTGTCTTCTAATTAAAAAGAAGATCTTATGACTCTCATCCAAGAATATATCAATGTCTTTGTCTGGAATTACGAAGACATGACAGACATATTTCCTCAAGTTGCTTCGAATCAGCTAAATATTAAGCCAAATGTAAAACTAGTAAAGTAACATCAAAGAAGACTCAATCTAGAGCTAATGGAGTCGATCAAAGATGAAGTTAAGAAACTTATACAATCTAGCTTCATCCAAAAAAGAAACAGTACACTAAATGGGTAGCAAATACTGTTCATGTTTCCAAGAAGAATGAGAAGATTCAAATTTGCATTGGCTTTCAAAATCTGAATGCAGAATGCCCTAAAATGAATTTTCACTTCCAATAACGGATGTTATGATTGACAACAGTTGCGGATTCGAAAAGATGTCTTTCGTGGACGGTTTCTTTGGGTACAATCAAATCTAAATGTATCCTAAATACAAGAAGCACAAGAAGTGCTCAAAAAAGCTCATGATGGAGCCTGCGGTGCTCACCAGATGGGACCTAAATTAGGAGGCCGGAAAAAAGAATGGCCTTCTATTGGCCAATGATGATGTCAGACATCATGACATACATGATGAGTATCATATATTGCATAGCCTCCATATTATCTATTCTTATATTTAAATAATACTACTCGAGTATTTTTAGAGTGTTTTTCAGGTAAACCTATTCCTACAAGGAGATGGCATAAACTCAGAGCCGGATTAGAAAACCAAGCCCAGAGAGGGGTTAAAAGTTAGCAAAACTACAAGACTATATTGCTGCAGAGGGTCAAAGTTGATTACAGTCATCAAAATCAAAGGAGCAAGTGAAGATACTCAAGTAGAAGAAAATTTGGGCCAAGATATTCAATTTTTTCGCTATTTAGTGGCATGTGCCGCCAATTGGCGGCTCCATGGGGCCCAATCTGGGTGAATTTTTATGGGGTTTTCGATATAATTTTGTAGTTACTCACTTGTACTCAGATTAGGGTTTGGTTCTTCGAAACTTATATATTGGTCGTGTACTTGTAATTAGGGTTTTATGATGTAATTTTGTACTAAAAAATTATTAAATAAAATTAGGGTTTGCTGAAGGGGTAACAGCCGCCATTCCAAACTCCAGAGGTATCCTTTACTGTTCATCAATTTTTCTTAGGTAATTTTCTTTTAATTGCTTTATAGCTTAGATTATCCTATTTTCTAGCTTAGATTATCTTGCTTTCTAGATTAGATTTTTCTTGCTTTCATGAATAAAAATCGTATTTCGTAATTAGAACCATGAGTAGCTAAATTGCTTAGTCCTGAGATGTAGATGAAACTAGGGATCAACCTTATATTATTCTATTTGTATTCTCTCTAAAATAAAAATAATAAAAATATGATTTTTTCTATAAAACAATAAAAATACAAGAACTCATAGATCAACACTTTGATAGGTTATACTTAATTTAAATATTTTGATAGCCTATGCTTAGTTAGGGGTTGGAGTTGTTGGATTTCATTTGTTTTATTGAATTTATCTAATTATTTAGTTTATCTCTATAAAAAGTAATTTTCTTGATAAGTTATGCTTGCACATCACTTGATATCTCATGCTTACTTTAAATAAAAATTAAGACTAAAAGATCAATTTTTATGATAGGAAGAAGATAATAGAAGTAATACATGTTGTAAACTAGTTGAATCTATATCCTAGGCTATTTAGAATTACTTAAATTCAATCTAAATCATTGAATTAACTCATTAGAATAGTAGGACAAGAAAGAACACAAAAACACCTTAGATCCTCGTGGGAACGACCTGTTAGCGCTACAACCGATACTGTGCACTTGAAGTAGATATTTTACATCAAGTTTTTGGCGCTGTTGCTGGGGAATTGACATCGTGTGCATGTTTTACAATATTCCATAGCATCTTTAAAATAGTTGGCAAATAAAAACCACTCTGCAGCACCATTTTAGCCATTTTCTTTATACCAAAGTGTCCTCCACAAGCAAGATCATGACAAAAGGAGAGGACACTTTATATCTCATTGTCAGGTATGTATCGACGTATGATTCAGTCTGGACAACATTTGATCAGATATGGTTCATTCCAATAAAAGAATTTTACTTTAGACAAGAATCTACATCGATCTTGCTTAGACCAATGGGATGTAATCTCCTTGGTCACAAGATAGTTCACAGTGTCAGTAAACCATGGTTCATGTGTTAATGCAAGCAATTGCTCATCAGGAAATGATTCATTTATGGGGCAAGAATTGGTTGGAGCGTTGGGCAGGCGAGACAAGTGATCAGCTACTAAATTATCAACACCTTTCATGTCTAATATCTCAAGATCAAACTCTTGTAACAAGAGGATCCATCAAATGAGCCTTGGTTTTGCATCTTTCGAAGTCCACAGATATTTCAAAGCAGCATGATCAGTGTGCACTATAATCCATGATCCAATCAAGTATAAACGAAACTTTTCAAGTGCTAAGATGACTGCCAGAAGCTCTTTATCCGTGGTGGAGTAGTTCAACTGGGCATTATTGAGTGTCCTACTTGCATAGTAAATCATATGTGGCTGCTTATTAATACATTGTCCAAGGACAACACCGATAGCATGATCAGATAAATTACACATAAGCTCAAAGGGTAGACTCCAGTCTGGCGTATGAATGATAGGAGTGGTGGTGAGCACCTTCTTGACTGCTCAAAGGCTCTAAGACAATTAGGTGTGAAATCAAATAGCACATCCTTGGCCAGTAGATGTGTCTAAGGTCTAGCAATTTTGCTAAAGTTTTTGATAAATCTTTTATAAAACACAGCATGACTAAGGAAGGAGCGTATATCTTTTACTAATCGCAGAGGTGGAAGATTCACGATGAGGTCCACCTTGGCTTTGTCAACCTCGATACCATCCTTCGAGATGAGATGCCCTAGCATTATGCCATTTTTGACCATGAAATGGTAATTTTCCTAATTGAGTGTCAAATGTTTCTCATGACAATGCGTAAGAACTAATTCTAAATGATGTAGACACTCTTGGAATGAATCTCTGAAGATAGAGAAATTATCCATAAAGATTTCAAGAAATTATTCAACCATGTCGGAGAAATACTCACCATGCACCTTTGGAATGTGGTAGGTGCATTGCATAACCCAAAAGGCATGCGTCTGTATGCAAAGATGCCAAATGGACATGTGAACATGGTATTTTCTTGATTCTCCGGGGTGATGGGAATTTGGTTGTAACCAGAGTATCCATCTAAGAAAAATAGAACTCATGTCTGGCTAACCGTTCCAGCATCTAATCAATAAAGGTAAGGGAAAGTGGTCCTTCCTAGTTGCAGTATTCAACTTTCTATAGTGAATACAGACTCGCCATCCCGTCTGCAAATGCATCGGGATAAGTTCATTTGCATCGTTCTTAACTACAGTGATTTCGGACATCTTAGGCACTACTTGAACTGGGCTCACTCACGCACTATCAGAGATAGGATAGATGATCCAATTGTCAAGGCACTTAAGAATATTTTTTCTCACAGCTTCTTTTATTACTGGATTCAATCTACGCTGAGAATCTCTTGTAGGTCGTGCATTATCTAGTAAATGAATTCTATGTTGCATTATAGATGACTTATCCCCTTCATATCAGCCATACTCCATCTTATGGCTTCTCTGTGTGTTTTCAACACTGATATGAGTGCTTCCTCCTGAGCTTCAATCAAATCTACAGAAATAATGACTGGTAGTGTGTCGTGTTCACTCAAGAAAGCGTACTTGAGATGACTCGGAAGGGTCTTCATCTCATGCTCAGGTGGACACTCAATATATGTCATAACTGAACTCGTGGTTCAGTCATCAATAGCTCAGGTGGAAGTTCCCATTGAGTGAAAGATACATAATTAGATAACTCATCGAGCGTATCCAAGAATAAACTTTTATCAACTAAACCATCCCGCACATCAAAGAATTCCTTCTCTTGGTGCTCACTAGACAACCCTTGGATCATATTCACTTCTAGGGACTCGTCATGTGGATTACTCGGTTGGTGCCCTAGATTGAATATATTCAACTCAAGTGTCATGTTTCCAAAGGAAAGTCTCATCGATCCACTCCGGCAATTAATAACAGCATTAGAAGTAGTTAGGACTGGACGTCCCAAAATAACTGGGATACAATGCTGTGGATCCACCACAGGTTGAGTCTCGAGAACTATGAAATTAACTGGAAAAATAAACTCTCCAATCTTAATCAAGACGTCCTCAATCTCTCCCATAGGCTTCTTCACAGATATATTGGCTAGCTGTAACGTAATTCTTGTAGGTCTCAACTCTCCCAGTCCTAACTGCCGGTATACTGAATAAGAAAGCAAGTTGACACTCACTCCTAAATCTAGTAGAGCCCTTTCAACCACTGTAGTTCCTATAGTGTAGGAGACAGTAGGACTTCCCGAGTCTTTGTACTTCACAAGTACTGACTAAGAGAGGATACTAGAGATGTTAGCAGTTAGGAAGACTTTCTTCGGAACATTTGTTATTCTCTTCTTTGTACATAAATCCTTTAAGAATTTTGCATAAGCAGGTACCTGTTGGATTGCATAAAGAAGATGAACATTAACCTTAACTTGCTTGAATAACTCAAGGATGTGCTCAACCTGAGGAGAATTTTTCTTCAATCGATTTGGATAGGGAGCCTTCGGCTTATACGTATGGTCGATAGGAGGATCAGATTTAGAGGGGTCAGACTCCTCAGTCATGCTAGTGGTGGATCCTGGGATGATGATGATGATGAATCATGAGGTGATGATAGATCGTGGAATCAGGGAGTGTAACCTGCCGTGCATTTGGAGTAGAATCAGGTGGCATGGCTATATGATTGTCAACCAGCTTGCCAGAGCGAAGCGTGTGAATGATATTAACTTGGTTGACATGCGACTGATTGAAGTTAGAAGAACTGGCATTATGGTTAATTAAGGGTTGACTTGGTAAAGTACCCCTGCCACGTTCACTCATTTGACTCGCTAATTGTCCAGCCTACTACTCTAAATTCTTAATAGCTTGAGAGTTCACGTGCAGGTGCTGATCTGTTCTTTGAGTAAAATCAGTTGACACTTTCATGAGATTTTGCATATGTGTGTCAAGGTTGGATGAGGACTTGAGGAGATTTTCAATAATCTTCTCAAGTGAGTGGAATTGCTTTTCTTGATCAATGTTAGACCCCTGTTATGGATGTGATTGGTTGAGTGCAGGTAATCTGTTTTGTTTGTTCCCATGATTTGCAGCATTTGGGTGTTGATAAGAACACACATTTGGTTTGGAAACTAACCATTGGTTGGAGGCTGCATGTTAGGGTTGTGGGCTCCCTGATATTGCCTTTGATCCCAAGAGATATTTGAATGGTTTCTCCAACCAGAGTTGTATGTAGGAGCATATGGATTATTCATGGTTCTTGGATATAAGGCGTTTACCTGCTTAAGTGTCGGACCCATAGAATTCACTAACAGTGGACACCCCTCCATAACGTGATTTGGAGTTCCGCAATTAAAGCATGTGGGACCTTGTATTTGATTTACTTAACCCACTGGTGGAGCACTAGGAGTCTCCAATGCCTCAATTCTCTGTATAAGGGATACAATCTTAGTTTCGGCAGCTATCGAGCTCTCGATGCTATGAATCCTACCCTTATTTGTAGACGTTGATGCATTGAGTTTCTTAGTGGGACTCTCCCACTGCATAGTTTTCCACGATAGGTCCTCAAGGAAGTCCCACACTTCATCCTCATTCTTTCTCATGAACTCCCCCTGACACATGAACTCAAGAAGAGTTTTGGATTCGTAATCGAGTCCTTTATACACGATTTGACACAGCCGCCACTTTTCTATCACATGGTGGGGGCACTAAGCTAATAATTCTTTGAACCATTCCAAATATTTCTAGAAGGGTTCTCCCGACACTTGACATAATTGATTAATTTGATTTCAATTTTTTACCTCTTAAGCGTGGGATAATACTTCTTAAGAAACACTACAACGAGTTCATCTCAAGTAGTGATTGAATAGTAGGCATACTGTGCAACCACTTCTTTGCTTTATCTTTGAGAGCGAATGGGATGAAGCGGAATTTAATTGCGTCCTCCAATAAGTTTTGAAGTTTAATCATCATGCATACTTCCTGAAATTCATTGAGAAAGAGATCTTCATTCTTAGAATCAGAACCAATAAATTTTGGAAGCATGTTGATATACTGCGGCTTCAATTCATAGTGATTACCCGTTGCGTGTGGAAGCTTGATGTATGACGGTAGTGATGTGCACAACGGGTATCATCGATCCTGAAGGATCGGGATCGGTTGGTCCATTTTATCTCCCATGAACAAATCTGATCTCACTAGTCGACCAAATTGATCATAGGTCCAATGTGGCATGAACCAATGACCGTGAGTGGATGCGTGAATTTCCTAAACTAATGCAAAAAGTGGGATGTGGTGAAGATGAAACAATAGAAGAAATATGAGCAAAGAAAAATGTGATGTCCTACTGTTTCCACTATTTTATTTTTTTTTATTTTTTTACAAAATCAGGATTCACCTAGGCTGTCGCTATTTGGCGGTTCTTGCCACCAGTTTGTGGCAAAACCAGAGAGATTGTCTCTCTGGTTTCTGCTAAGCAACTTTGTAGCTCCTCTGATCTCTTTTATCTTCCTGTATATACACTTTCTGGTTCCTGCACACTCAACACACACTGTTAACCAGTAAAACATTATAAAAAATAAGAAAATACTGTCAATCCTCAACAACGGCACCTAAAACTTGATGTGAATATTCTACTGTAAGCATACAGTGTCAGTTGTAACGCTAACAGGTCGTTCCCACAGGTATCTTGAGTGTTTTGCAATCTTGCTAATCCTATTATTCTAATGAGTTAACTATGAGTCTAGATTAATGATTTGCAATTCTAATTAGTTTAGGATATTGAATCTACTAGTTCACAACTAAATTTTATCTTTTTTTCTTCTTTCTTCCATAAAATTATGATCTTTTAGTTTAGTTTCTACTTAAAGTATCCTAAGTATGGAAATATGATCTTTTAATTTAGTTTCTACTTAAAGTATCTTAAGTATGGATTATCAAGTAGTGTGCAAGTATAATCCATCAAAGAAATTACTTTTTATAGAGATAAACTAAATTATTAGATAAATTCAACAAAACGATTAAAATCCAACAACTCCAAATCCAAACAAAGCATAGGCTATCAAAATATTTAAATTAAGTATAACCTATCAAAGTGTTGATCTACGAGTTCTTGTATTTTTATTGTTTTATATAAAAAATATATCTTTATTATTTTCATTTTAGAGAGAACATAAATAGAATAATATAAGGTTGATCCTTAGTTTCATCTACATCCAAAGACTAAACTAATTTAACTACTCGTAGTTCTAATTGGTAAGATCATATTTTTATTATTCAAAACCATTAAGAATCCTACTTTTCTATGAAAGCTGTAAAGAATTTATACTAGAAAGCAAGATAAATCTATCTAAAGAGCAAATAAAATAATTAAACTTACAAGAACGAACTTCTGAACAATGGCGCACCTCTGGAGCACGGTATTACGACCGTCACCCCTTCGGCAAATCCTAATTTTATTAAATAATTCTCATACAAAATAGCATAAAAAACCCTAGTTACAAGTATACGGCCAATATATAGGCTTCGGAGAACCAAACCCTAATCTGATTATAAATGAGTAACTATAAAATTACATCGAAGACCCTGTGGAAGATTCATGACAATTGGGCCTCAAAGTGCTGTTATTTAGCAGCAATTAACGCTAAATGGCGGCAACATTTTGTGTTTTGGGATTCAACTTTCTTCTTCATGAAGCTCAAGACTTATTCTTTTAATTTGAATGACTGTAATTAACTTTGGCTCTCTGAAACTTCATGATGTTGTAGTTTTGCTCACTTTAACTCTTTTCTGGACTTGGTTTCCTATTCCGGCTTTGAATTTATATCATCTCCTTGTAGGAATATGTTTATCTGCAAAACACACTAAAAATACCCGAGTAGCATTATTTATATACAAAAATTGATAATATGGAGACTATAAATATGCAATATATGACACTCATCAATACACAAAGAAGTGCCATGCCTGTCAGGTGTATGCTAACTACAGACATTAGGCTGCAGAGCACCTACATCCAACCACGATAACATGGCCATTAGAGACATGGGAATGGATATCATTAGCACCATCACTCCACCATCTTCTCGTGGACATCGGTTCATACTAGTTATAACCGATTACCTCTCAAAAAGGGCAGAATGTATCTCTTTAAGAGAAGTGAAAACGAATGATGTGGTTAATTTTATCAAATACCACATCATCTATCGCTTTAGTGTTCCTAGACAAATCATCAGTGACAATGAACCTCAATTCACTAGCAAGGCCCATACCAAACTCTATGACAAGTTCAAAATACAGAATGTGTTTTCGTCCCATATAATCCGGTCGCAAATGGCTGAATAGAAGCGTTCAACAAAACCATTATGAAGCTTTTGTAGAAATTTATCCCACAAATCAGCGTGACTGGAATGAGTAATTGGGATGTCATGTGCTTATCGTACAATGGTAAGAACACCGACAAAAGCCACACCATTTTTTTTAGTGTATGGTTGTCAGGCCGTGCTACCTATGGAAATTCAAATTCCATCTTATTAGATGGCATTAGCTACAAATATGACCACCAAAGAAAAACATAGCCAATGACTTCAAGAATTAGAAGTGCTGGATGAAAAATCTCAACAACAAATGAAGCTTTATCAAGCACAAATATTCTGAGCCATCAACAAGAAAGTAAAAGAATGGACTTTCAAAGTGAGCGACTTAGTCTTAGCAGTCAGGTGACCAATGATTCTAACATAGAAGACTATGGGCAAATTCTAGCCAAAGTGAGAAGGTCCATTTGTAGTAGAGACGGTCTACTCAAATGAAGCATATCGATTGATCAATCAACACGGTGACTGGATGATGATGCCAATAAATAAAAAATTCCTGAAAAAATATTATTCTTAAGGTAATAAATCATCTAACCTCTTCTTCAACACAGCAAATGAAGAAACGCTGGCTTACCGCTAATGTGCAGCTCTACATCCCAACTAGGGGGTACAAAATGAAAATAAATCCTATGTCTCCATGGCTAAGGATAGAGGAAAGGTTTGGCATATAAGCACAAATGAAGTCCTCACTTGAATCACCTAATGCCGTTAAGGCAAAGAGAAGAGAACAAGTTTCTTGCCAACCCTATTATTCTGGGGTAATAAGAGAACAAGTTTCTCACAAACCCTATCTGCTGGGGGTAAAAGAATGAACTATCTAATACCGTCAAGGCAACAAGAAGAGAACAAGTTTCTCACAAATCCCATAATATTAGGGGTAAAAGTATGAACTGCTCAACATCGTCAATACAACAGAAAGAGAACAAGTTTCTCGCTAACCCTATCATGCTAAGGGTAAAAGCATGAATTTCCCAAAGCTGTCAAGGCAATGGAAAGAGAACAGGTTTCTTACCAACTCTATCATGCTGGGGTAAAAGTATGAATTTTCCAACACCGTTAAAGTAATGAAAAGAGAACCAGTTTCTCGCCAACCCATCATGCTAGGGTAAAAGTATCAACTACCCAACACCGTCAAAGTAACGGGAAAAGAACTAGTTTCTTGCCAACCCATCATGCTAGGAGTCAAAGCATAAATTTCCCAATACCACCAAGGTAATGGGAAGAGAACCAGTTTCTTACTAACCCTATCATGCTGGGGGTAAAGACATGAGCTACCCAACACCGTCAAGGTAATGAGAAGAGAACCAGTTTCTTGCCAACCCATCATACTGAGATTTAAAAGCATGAACTACCTTAAGCTTCTAAAGCAAAGGGAAGAGGAAAATTTTAGCATGTAAGCCCAAATAAAATTCTCGACAACTTACCTGCGAGGGGAATAGCATGGGTAGCCCAACTCAAATGGTAGTTGGTAAAGGCAAACCAAATCCGTTGATAGTTATAAATTTGCTTAAAATTCTATGACAAATTTGTCACAACAGTATTCTTATAAGGATACATCACTGTCCAAAGCTGCTAAGGGAAAGGAAAGAGGAAAAGTTTAGGATATAAGCACAAACAAAATTCTCGATAACTTACTATGCTGAGAGGAATAGCATGGCTAACCCAACTTAAACAGTAGTTGGTAAATGTGAATCAAACCCGTTGATAGTTGGGGGTTTGTTAAAAATTTTATGACAAATCTGTCGCAACAGTATCCTTATAAGGATACATCACCATCCAAAACTACTAAGGCAAAGTGAAGCAGAAATGTTTGGCATATAAGCCCAAACAAAATTCTTGTCAAGCTCATCATGCTAAGAGAAAATAGCATGGGTAGCCCAACACAAATGCCGATTGGTAGAGGCTAACCAAACCTGTTGATACATGGAGGTTTGCTAAAAACCTTAATGAGATCAATCTCCTGTCACGTTAAGATTTCACCTCTGACAGCAAGACTTCTCTTATCACTTTTCTCTCAGCAGATTCAGTGACATTCAAGAAATTTGTCACGTTAAAATCATACCTCTAACATCATAATACAAAATCAAAGCAATTTTCTCTATGAGATCAATTCCAATCAAATTTCCTGTCACATTAAAATTTCACCTCTAACAACAAGACTTTTCTCATCACTTTTCTCTAGCAAAACTAGTGACTCTCCAAAATATTTTTCACGTTAAAATCATACCTCTAAACCAGAATACAAAATCGAATTAATTTTTTCTATGAGATCAATTCCAATCAAATCCCTTCACGTTAAGATTTCACATCTGCAAGACTTCTCTTATCACTTTTCTCCTAGCAGGTCCAATGACCCTTAAAAAATTTGTCACGTTAAAATTATACCTTTGACATCTGAATACAAAATCGAATTAATTTTATCTATGAAATCAAATCCAATCAAATCTCCTGTCACGTTACGCTTTTACCTCTGACAGAAAAGACAAATTCACACTTTATCAAGTCCAACATTACAACCTCTGATGAGCTTGTTTTGGCATCATTAAGTTAAAAAATAGCTCTAACAAAAATTATCTCCCTATTAAGTTAACAGTTACTCTTGATAGTCAAAGTCTAAGGCTAAATACATTAACAATCACTTCTGTTTAGTCAGTTCATTCCTATCATAACCAGATCCTCAGAATAGGTCAAGCTTTGAGGCTTGTTTAATGATACCTCGGTCCTCATAAAAATCCCGTTATCTAGATGTCACTGAATGGGTAGATTAAATAAGTTAAACCCTACCTTTGTTTAATCAGTTCATTACTATCAAGTCTTGAACCTCTGAATGGAATAAACCATAAGACATATTTAATGATATCTCTGTCTTTTCCAAATCTATCATACAAGATGTCACTGAATGGTTAGGATGTCACTAAATAGGTAGATTAAACAAGTTAAACCCTACCTTTGTTTAATCAGTTCATTACTATCAAGTTCTGAACCTCTGAATGGAATGAACCATAAGACATATTTAATGATACATCTGTCTTTTCCTAGTCCATCATACTAGATGTCACTGAATGGTTAGGATCCTATGAGCATATTAACATCATACATCCGCTTATCATCCAATGAGCACGTTAATATAATAACCCTTACCTAATATCTATATATCCTAATCTGTCATACTAGACATCATAGAACAGTTAGGACTCAAGTCTCTTGAAAACTCTTGCTATCATATTCTGAACCTCTGAATAGTTTGAGTCATCATCCATAAGACACGTTAACACTTATCACTGTCTATCAAATTCATCATTTTGTCTGTCATGCTCTTAGCCTCTGAACAGACATTAAAAAAATATTTCAGACTTTGGACAACTAGTTTTCTGAAGCAAAGCTACAAATTGAAGTCTGGCTAGGCAATGCAAGTTCAATAGCCAACAGCGAGAAAGATTCACTAGAAGCAATCTTTGATACTTCGAAGAGGTTAAACAGTATATCCATGGAGATCAAGAAAATTTGTAGATCAGATTTGACAAAGTTATACAAAGGTTCAACAGTACACCTCCAATAATAAAACAGTTGAAAGATAGGAATTTCAGAAGAAGATTCACAGTACACCATAAAAATTGCACTACACAATAAAAACTACAGAACAAAAATCAAAAGAGTCCAAAGTGTTTCAAAATTCGTTACAAATCAACGACGAAGTCTTGAAAACTTTGGAGGGGGTTATGTAGACACAAAAAAAAGAGAAAAGGAAAAGAAAAGAAAGAGAACAAAAGAAAAGAAAAGAAAAAAAATGCCGCCATTGGGCCCCATGATGCGCGCGCTCGGATCCGCTTCTCCCTGCGCATGCCCAAGGGTGTCCCCACATGCAGTATTGGGCGCGTGCCTGAACATGGTGTTTCCGTTTTACGTGAGTTTCGCCACGATGTCAAGGGATAAAAAAATAAAAGGAGAAGCGGATAAAGAGTCCAGGGGGAGCATTCAGAAAAAATTAACAGAATTCCCAAAGAAGAGAAACACGGAGACGGGAAAATCCCGAGAGTGAAGTTCCTTCCTCTTCTCCTCCGGCCAGAGTTGGTGCTAGAGAAATCAATTGACGTGATGCTCGAATCGTTAATGGAGTATAGAAATAAGGTTCCACCACTGTCAGAACTAACAAAATTAAAAGGGGAATTGGATTCAATCTTTCCCCATTCTTGTAATCTCGAAAAAAATTTTGTAAATTTTCTTTTGTTGTTGTAATTTAAAATCAAAATCACAGTGCAAGGAAATATGCAATTTTTGGGCAAACAACAATTCTTGTATGCCCGAAAATTAAGAATTTTTTTACATTGCTAATTTTTTTTTTGAATTACAGCAATAAAAGAAAAATTACAACAATAGATCAGTGTTACAAGAATGGGAAATAATTGATTTCGATTCCCCAATTAATTTCTGTGGGTTCTGGTAGCAATGAAGCCTCGTTTTTGCACTCCATTGATTGTTCGATCGAGAACTTCTGTGCCAACCTCTCTTTTTTTATGGGAAGAAGGAAACGCTCCTGAGACTTCTCTTATCTCTAGATTTCTCTGCCCTCTGGGAACTGTCTGAGAATTTTCTCCATTTTTTTTGAAATTCCTCTTCTCCAACTCCACGAGCACCCGTCTTCGTTTATTGATGTCGTTGGTGAAATTTACATAAAACGGAATCACCCACATTTGGGCGCACACTCATAACTATGCGTGCAAGTGCCCCTGGGCATACGAAGAGGTGCGGGTCACACTGTGTGTGAGCTCGCATGGGTGGCACCGTGCGTGGATGGCACCGCGCAGGTGCACCGTGCGGATGGCACTACGTAGATGGCACGACGTGCTGGTGGAACCGCTAGAGGGTGCGCGCAGATGGCACTGCACACGGTGGCACCACGCTCAGGTCACACCGTGTGCAGGTATGTGGGGTGCCCAATTGTTCACCCTTTTTTTCTTTTCTTTTTCTCTTTTTGTTGTGTCTACAGCTTATTATTTTTTTCATAAACTAGGAACCCAAGACATAGAACAAGAAAATGAAATTGGGTAGGGCAGAGATTTACGAGCCGCTAAATGGCAATTCTGGCTACTATTTAGTGGAAAACCCATGGGGATTGGCTCCCTAGTTTTTTGCAACTACTCTCTATTGCTCTGTTGGTCCTTTTTATCCCCTTGTCATATACTTTAAGATCCATACATACTCAACACACACCGTTGACTCATAAAATTCAAGGAAAAGTAAAAAATACCATCGATCCTAGGCGACACCAAAAACTTGATATAATTTATGTGCTACAAGTGCACAGTGTAGTTGTAGAGAAAATAGGTTGTTCCCATAAAGATCTTAGATGTTTTGTGATCTTACTTCTTCTATTATCTAAGCTATTATGAAAAAGATGGCTTTTTATGTATTCTAGAAGTAGCTTAGGACATTGAATCCATTAGTTTACAACCGAGCATGCAATTTGTTGTCTTCATCATATATTTCTAGTTGAAAAACTACAACCATAGGAAAAATGAAAATCTTTTAATTATCTTTTATCCAATCACTCTAGGTACGACTTATCAAGTTTGTGCAAGCATAACTAATCAAAAGTAGTGACTTTCATAAAAATCAAACTATATCAATAGAGATTTTTATAAATGAAATTCAAAGAAGCAACTCCAAATCCCAAACTAAGCATAGGCTCTCAAAAGTAACCTTAAGCATAAGCCATTGAAGCATTAGATCTACGAATTATCTTCTTTTTATTTTATCATAGAAAAATTATGTCTTTATAATTCTGTAGGATGACGATAAATAAAAATCATGCTATGGTTGTTATCCTACCTTCATCTACATCCTACAACTAAGAAAAATTAATTATTCATATTTTTATTAATCAAGATGATATTTTCATTCATGAAAACCATTAAAACTCTAATTTTTATTACAAAATATATAAAATGATAACTATAAAGCAACAAGAATTAATTACTAAAGCGAATAAATAAATTTAACTATGAAGAACTGCAAAGAAAACACTTTAGAGCTTTGGTATTGCAGTTGTCACTCCCTTAGCATTTAATCACCAATTTTTATTAATCTCATAAAAAGTATAGAAATTCCTAATTTACAAGGATACGACCAATATACAGACCTCTAGATTTCAAAACCCTAATCCCGTCACAACTATAAAACTATAAAATTATAACAGAGTCCTCATAAAAATTTCAAATATAGAATCTTTCTCTTTGCTGCCAAATAGAAGCATTGACTGCCAAATAGCGATGCTCCAACCTTCTAATTAAATTCGTGCTCTGCATCTGAATCAACACAAAAAGGCACATCTGTAATTGGCCTGACTTTGCCACTAAATAGTTGCCATTGCCGTTGTTTAGCGGCAAAACATTATCTCCTAGTCTTCAGCTTCCTCTCAGTTGATCATTTGGCTATTTTCTTCTCATGTGCATTACTAGTTTCCAACTTCATGGCTTCTAGCTCTATGATTCTATATCTTTTTTCCTCTTTCTGGACTCGATTTTTTCGGTCTTTTACTAATTTCATGCAAAATCCTTATAATAATAGGCTTAATCTGAAAAGGTATCTAAACATACCTTAGTAGTATTATTTATATTTAAAATTAGATAAGATTAGGGATATAAATATGTAATATATGACACTCATCATCGAGCATATCTAAGAATAAACTCTCATCAACCAAACTATCCAGCTTATCAATGAATTCCTCCTCAAGGTGCTCCCTAGATAACCCTTAGATTGAATTGACATCTATAGGTTCATCATGTTGATCAGTTGGTTGTCGCCCTAAATTGAATATATTCATATCAAGTGTCATGTTCCATAGAAAAGCCTTATCAACCCACTCCGATAATTAATAACAATGTTAGAAGTGGCTAAGAATGGTCGTCCAAGGATACCTAGGATATGGTGCTATGGATTTTTCATAGGCCGAGTCTCAAGAACTATGAAATCGACTGGAAAAATAAATTTCTCGATCTTAATCAAAACGTTCTCAATCTCTCTCATAGACTTCTTCATAGACTATTAGCTAGATGTAATCTTTGTAGGTCACAACTCACCCTAACTTAACTACTGGTACACTTAAAGAAGGTAGCAAGTTGACACTTGCTCCTAAATTAGGGAGTGCAGTCTGCAGTGCGATATGAGTGGAATCAGGTGACATGGCTATATGATTGTCAACTAGCTTGCCAGATTGTCGCTTATGAATGGCATTAACTTGGTTGATATATGACTGAATAAAGTTAGAGGAATTGGTATTAGGATTCGTTAAGAATTGACTTGGAAAGGTACCTTGCCATGTTCACTCATTTGACTCGCAAGTTGTCCAACCTGCTGCTCTAAACTTTTTATTGACTGAGACTATACAAATAGGAGCTTGTTGGTTCTTTGAATAAAGTCAATTGACACTTTCATAAGATTTTGCATGTGAGTGTCAAGGTTGGATGAGGTCTTGAGAAGATTCTCGATGTTCTTCTCAAGTGATGATAATCACTTCTAGTGATCGTTAATAGACTTCTATTGGGAATAAGAGTTATTAGGTACAGGTGGTCTAATATATTTGTTCTTATGGTTAGTAGTGTTCGAGTGTTGATAGACACCCATATTTGGTCTTGTAAACTGACTAATGGCTGAAGTCTATATATTAGAGTTTGGGGGCTACCTGATATTGCCCCTGGCTCCAAGAAAGATTCACGTGGTTTCTCTAGCCTGGATTATATGTAAGAGTGGACAGACTATTCATGGATCGTGGATATAAAGCGTTATCCTGCTTAGGTATTGGGCCCAAATAATTTAGTAGAAATGAGTACTCCTCTATAATGTGATTTGGAGTTCCACAATTAAAACATGTGGGGGTTGAATTGATTCACTTGACTTACTTGTGGAACACTAGGAGTTTTTAACGCTTCTATTCTCCTCATAAAAGCCGTAATGTTAGCTTCGGTAGCAGTAAAGCTATCGATGCTATGAATCCCGCCCTTATTTGTAGAAACCGAAGTGCTGGTAGGATTATCCTATGCATAGTCTTCCACACTAAGTCCTTTAATAAATCCAAAGCTTTTTCCTCTTCCTTCCTCAAAACTCCCCCTAACACATAAACTCAAAGGAGTTTTGCAAGTGTAATCGAGTCTTTTGTACATAATTTGACACAACCACCACTTTTCGATCGCATAATTTGGGCACTGCACTAATAGATATTTGAATCATTCCAGATACTTTTAGAAAGGTTCCTCCAACACTTGACGAAATTGATTGATGGTGTTTCTTATCTTTGTCATCTCATGCATGGAATGGTACTTCTTAAAAACTTACTATCATAAATTCATCCTAAGAAGTGATAGAATCAGTTGGAATGCTATATAACCACGTTTTGGCATTATCTTTAGGGTGGATAGGATGAAGCAGAGCTTGATTGCATCCTCCGGTAAGTGTTGCAATTTGATCATCATGCATACTTCCTAAAATTTACTAATAAATAGATATGCGTCCTATGTATCAGATCCAGTGAACTTATGAAACATGCTAATGTATTGTAGTTTTAACTCATAATTATTACCTGCAGTTTGTGAAAGTTTGATGCATAATGGTAGTGATTTGCACAACTGGTAACAACAAATCCTAAAGAATCAAAATTGGCTAGTCTATCTTTTCACCTTTAATGGCATCTAACCTCATGAATCGACCAAATTGATCACGAGAATAAACCAACATAGATGAATGAATATGTGAGTATGACATAAAACTAATGCAAGAAGTGTCGGATGTCATGCAATGAGATAAAAAGTGGAAGAAAAGTGGTCAAAAAAATATGATACACCTACAATTATTATTTTGATTTTTTTAAAAGATCAGGATCCCAAATTATAGAATAGGAAAAACTGGCTAAGGCAGAGATTTACCTGCCACTATTTGGGAACTTTTTCCACTATTTAGTGGCAAAACTAGGGGGCTTGACTCCCTGATTGTTGTCGCAGTTCCCTACTACTCCTCTGGTCATTTTAAGCTTCTTCTACTTGTACTTCAAGATCCCTGACAATGGCACCAAGAACTTGATATAAAATCTACTACTAGAAGCACACCGTGTCTATTATAGCATAAACAGGTCGTTCCCATTATGATTTAAAATATTTTACTATTTTACGAATTCTCTTTTCCTAGCAAGTTAACTATATCGTTTTAGTTTTAAAAAGATTGTTTTTTAGTCTAGAAATTAGCCTAGAACGTCGAATTCACTAGGTTCACAATCGAACACTTAATTTACTTCCTTCTTTCGATATTTTTAATATGAATAATCATGATTTCTTCAGAAAGAAGATCTTTTTAATTAGACTTTTATTGAAGCACACTAAGTATGACCTATCAAGTGGTATGCAAGTATAAATCATCAAAGCCACTGACTTTAAAAAAAATCAAATTATATCGGTGGAAATTTCTAAAAACAAAATTCTAAGAAATAATTCCAGATGCTATCTAACCATAGGCTATCAAAAGAGAGCGTAAGTATAGCCCATCAAATTATTAAATCTATGAATTAGTTTCTTTTACTCTTATCATAAAAAATTATTTCGTTTAACATTTTTATAGAAGAAAAATATGAAAATTGCATACTACGGTTGTTACCCTAGTTTCATCTACATCTTAGAACTATAGTAATTAGTTATGCATATTGATGTGAATTATCTACTACAAGTATGCAGTGTCGGTTGTAGCACTTTACAGGTCGTCCCACAGAGATCCAAGGTATTTTGCTATCTTGTTAGTTCTCTTATCTTAGCAAGTTAACTATGATATTCTTTATTTTAAAAAGATGAGTTTTTGTTTTCTAAAGTTAGCCTAGTATTTCGAATCCATTAGAATAATATCCTAATAATGAATTATCTCTTTCTTCCTATCTCTTTAACATGTATGATCAAATAACACATTAAAAAGGTTATTTTTTTAATTTAATTTTAATTAAAAACCACTAAGATTGACCTATCAAGTTAGCCTACAAGTATAGATCATCAAAGATAATATCTCTCTTAAAAACAAATTATGTCTAGTAGATAATTCCATAAGTGGAAGTAAAGAAACAAACTCCAAACCCAAAATCTAAGAGCATACTATAAAAAGATAAAATTAAACATAATCTATCAATGATGTTTGATCTAAGAGGTAATCTCTTCAATTTATTTAAAGAAAAATCTTGACTTTAATTTTTTTTAGGAAAAAATAAGAAAAATTCATATTAGAGTTATTAATCTAATTTCATCTGCATCCTAGGACTAATGAAATTTAGTTACGCATGATTCTAACTACAAAAATTATATTTTTATTTATGAAGCCCAAGAAAATCTAGTTAACCTAGAAAGCAAGTACCTTAATGTAAAAAATATTTAAATCTAACTAATAAGCAAAATAAAAATAACTTACACTAAACTTACGAGGAATAAAGGCTTGAGCTCTATTGAGTTTTAGTATGATGGTCGTCCCTCTCCAGATCTCAATCTCGAATTTTATAATTATCAAAAAGTACAAAAAGCCATATGAGTTTGCAAGGATTCATGGGGTATTTATAACCCAAATACAATCATACTCCTTCTCAGACTTCGCTAAGAAAGATATAATTCTAATCCAGTACAAACTAATATCAAATTATATAATTCTAATCTAATCCATAGTTTTTAAATTTATGGTTGAGATTAGATGGTTTAAAATACTATTTTTCTTGTCCAAAACCCAAAATTAAATTCAGTACATTCGTAGCCAGCACTTTAGTAAAATGGCATAACTTTCTCATACGAACTTGCATTGAGATGTTCTTGGTGCTGTTTCAAAGATAATACAGAGCTCTACAAATTTCTTCTAACAAATGTTTTCAATTCAAGCTTTGTCTTAGTCAAAAATACTTCTGAAGTTGGATATAAATTTCTGTCTTCACCGTAGTTGACTTCCTTTGCTTATATATATCGCAAATTTGATCTTTTTTCTTCTTTTCTTTGCAAATACTTTATTACCTATAAAAACACAATAAACACACTCTGGTAACAATTTTTTATATACAATATAGATAAAATATAGGAGAAAATATGCAAAATATGATATTCATTACACCCCCATACCTATCTTTTACTAGTTCTCAAGCAAAGCATAGATCTAAAAGGAAAAATAAAATCCTATTCACTTTCGTAGGAATTTCGATTGGACTTAGTATGTGCAATAAGTTTTTAAACTTCTAGGTTATCCTATTGGATGAGTTGTATCTCGTGAGAGTTTGCAATGAATATACTCACAAAGTTCACAAACAAAAGAGATAAATAAATAAAAAGAAAATAAGAGTAACTAAAAATCAAAAAAAAATTATATGTAAGAGAAAGAGAATCTTTTTGGTATTCTCTACAATTAATCTTATTAATCTACAAAATCAAGAACGTATTCAAATTATTGATCTTTCAAATCAAGCTTCATGAAAATACACTTGTCATTTTAATCAAAATTTTAAATTCTATATTTCAATACCCACTATAGTAATTCTTTGGCTCTTATACATTTACATGTACACATCATGGTTTATTTTGATTTTAGATTCAAACTCTTAACTCTTGGGATAAAAGGCTGAAGAAAACATGAAAGGATGTGATACGAAAAGATATGGACTCTAGAGGTTTAAATGAGGAGATATTACTTGATAGAAATGAATGGAGAAGGACTATCAAAGTGATCGATCCGACGTGATTTTTTTTTTGGTTCATGTAGCCTACCCCAAATACTTGGGATAAAAGGCTTAGTTGTTGTTGTTGTTGTATTCAAACTCTAACTCTTGATCCATCTTTTCCTTCATTTTTTTCTTTTATCTTTTATCTTTTTTTTCACTTTTTTGTGAATATTTCATCTTTCATGCGAATATTCATGCTTATTTAGGCACAAATACCCAATTACTTGGATCATATTTAATTTCTTAAAAGTACCATTTATGTGAATATACACACTTACTTAGGTGCAAACACACAACTACTAAGTAATTTCTAAGAAATTTATTTGTTTCAAAAGGATTATTGCCTTGATACCAAGCTCACTTCTTTATTATATTTTTTATTTTTTTTCTTTTTTTTTTGGGAGAAAAGACTACTCAATTATTATTATTTTTATCATTAACTTAATAAAACATTGTGAAGTGAAGAAGATAAATATATAATTACTCAAAAATCACTATTAAGGGTATCTACTTTTTGGATTTTAATTTTTTTTAAAAAATTCAAAGTGTATTATCTAATCTATTTTCTTATCAAATCTGCTTTCTTGTAGAAAATAATTTTTAAAATTTTCACTTTACTTTTTCTAGAATTCTATCATTCTTTTTTTTTTTTTTCCAAAAGAAAACTAAAAACTACCCCAAGTTGAAAATAAAGAAACCTTAAAAATCCTAAAAAAATAAAAAAACTTAAAAAATAAAAATTCTAGAAAGAAAATAGAAAAACTCCTAACTCCTCCCCCACACCTACACTTGTGTACATCCTTATATACAAACCAAGGGTGGCAAAATAAAAATGAAAACTATTTTATAAGTAATACACAAGTAATAAAAAATATATAGCTGTTACAATTTCTTAATCGTTCCCACTCTCATAGAGGGTCCTTTCATATTTTGATACGGATGAACATAGCGATTTTGTCAATCTCACATTTAATATTTCTTCTTGTTTTTTGTTTTTCTCCAGTTGTGTTTACTTTTCTTTTTTTAAATCACTACTAAAATTTTAAAGTTAAAAATTGTATGTTTGTCATCATCTATATTCCACCTACGAGTATCTTTCATGTCAGTAAACATTTTAAATTGATCAACATGTGAAATAATATACTCACTTTAATATTGTGCAATTATGAGCTTAATTTTGGATGGCTCTTTCAGATCATCAAATACCATGATCTCATTCTTCTGTCATTCCATCAGCACTTCTAGTATCCTGGGCTCGTCATGTAAAGTTTCTTCAAATCTGTCATCAAAATTCTCAAAAAAATGCCATGCTAACAGACTTATCTTTAGTCAAGTCATTATGAAGGAATAAAAAAATTTCTTGGTAAATTTCTTTACAATTTTTATCAAAAGAATCAAAATATAATATGCCACTAGTAAGCTCATCATGAGGCGGATCATCAAGGCTATATTTATTCTTTAACACCCGTATCTTCATAATTATTTATACAATGGTCTAAAGAAATTTGATCACAATATCGATGTATGGACTTATCATCCACAAGATTATTTGACTCTTTTTTTTTTATCATATCAACTTAAAAAGTTGACCGAAGTAATTGATTGTTGGAGTTAAATATGTTCAAACAATTAGATGGTTGATTTTTAATAGGCTTAGTATCAGAAGACATTTTGAGGAGAGCTTCTAAATAAGATGCAGTTTGAGAGGATGATTTTGGCAAAGGTTCCACACCTTTCTCTATTTTACATGTTCGTTCCTTAGTCTCATGATTACAAACTTCCATATTTTCATCGAATAATTAAATCTCGAGATTGTGAGTGAAATTTAATATTGGATATGATGGATCTATATACACATTTAATGACGTTTGTGAGGTGATTATAGATAAATTTTCATGACATGCATACCTCACTTCTAGTTTTCTTAATCTTTCATTTATTATGTTCAGTTGAATCTCTTGTTCATGACCGTGTTTAGAATATGGAGATGATCGATCGACGAAGAAAGGATCTAATGGAGAGCTCTCTTAATATGACTCTTGATTGTATATAATATTAAAATAATTCATCCATTCAAAATTGTAATTTGGTGGAAAGGAAACACTAGTAGATTCATGATATATATTGTGAATTTGATGATAACCTAGTCCTAACGAACTTCCTATTCATAGATACTGATAATAATCATGGTACGAATCATGACAATAATGGCATCCACATATGAACATTGATTTGGAAACATATTTGCTTTTTCTTTAGAAAAGAAAAGGTGGAGAGGGAAAGAGATGGAAAAGAAAAAGAAAAAGAAAATTAGAGAGGCTTATTTTTTGTTTTTTTTAAAGAAAAACTAGAAACTAAATACTGAAAAAAGAAAAAATAATGATGGAAGAAGACTCACCACAACTGCTAATTGGCGGCAAAACCAAGGCTTTTGGCTCCCTTTTTTTTTTTTACTATTGATCCATATTGCTCCTCCGGTCCTTTTTGCCTCTCTGTAAATGTGCTTCAATATCCCTGCACACTCAACACACTATAACGCCCCTGTTTTTTAGCCGCTTCCAAAACGGATGATGTTACTTAAAACTATACTAAATTGCTCAATAGTTACAAGATCTTGGAATAACTGTAACTACTGCCACAACAACGAATGAATGACATGTCTGAAACTGAAGTTATAAAACACAAGGTTGATTACATGAAAGCGCACACTATTCTTTATTTGTACAGCACAAGAATAAAAAAAACAATGCCGATAAAAAGAAATATGAACAGTATATTCAAGATTATGATAGTAGATCCACCTCTTGCTAACGTTTGGCTTGATCAATGAAGTAATGATCTTCGATTGCTGCAAGCTCTCCTTCTATTTCCTCAAATCTTGAATTTAGAATACAGGAAATTAAACCCAGCAAGTAACACTTTTAGGAAAGAAAAATGTATACTATCAAAATATAGAAGCATTAGCTCATGTGGACATACTCATGTCAGTATTGATCATGAACATATAAATTAAGCATGTAAATAAGTACAAACAAATAAATAAATATGACAAACAATTACGCTATGTATTTTAATTATATATTCTATTGGTCTTAGTTATTATCCAAATTAGTTGTAGAAGCTGTATTAATGGATAAGATAACTCTATTCTCTATTGTTATATAAGTGTCTGTACATATCCGGCTCCCAGCTTCAATCCCATGGCGTTGAATCATGACATACTGCTAGATACTCAATTCACACCCCGCACTGATTACGTAAGGAAAATACCATACTAGATACAAATAATCAATTGGTGATCCTGTATCAACCAAACCATTACAGTAAAACATTCTCGATCCTAACATTACAATAATCTTTATATGACATGGCTCTTATCCAATATATAATTTCTCTCCATTCCCGAGTTCATGATACATGGTACGCGACTTATATTGACGTCATGACAAGGTTCGTTAATTCACATATACATATCCATTTCTATCTTCCATAATATCATTATCAACTCATTATTGGGACATTTACATGCAATGTTATTATATTTCATTCTCTTGTCATGTCACTATGCTAACTATCATGTCCATCACGTATTATTTATGTTAGTATAATATATCATTCATGATATGTGCCGCATGCCATGCTACATGATCGAGATTTAAAGATTTAGGTCACCAATCCTAAAAATTTTTATTCAATTCAAAACAAGAACAATTCTAAATAAAGGTGTACACTTGTATCATAAAAACCCTTGTATTATTTAATTTTTCAAATAATTAGTATTATCATAAACAAAAATTTATCAAACAAAACCAAAAGAGAGTCGTTTGGTTTCCTTTTTATGATAGTACTAATTATTTAATTTTAAAATAATTCACAATAACAAATATATATGATATAATGAATTGTAGAAAATATAATGTCTCCATTCACAGTCTAGAGAATAAGGAGGAATTCGAGGGTTTGTATTGTATAGTACATTATATCTTAATAAATTATTATTTCTTGTTCTTTTATTGTATATGGTATTCAATATAATTAGACTTGAAATGATATATGGTAAGTATGTATTGGCCCTATATATATGATTTATATTATATAAATTGTTATATGATATATGAATTGTGACTGTTCTGTGAAAGGCTAAACATTTAACTATCATATATTAATATAATGTACATTATATATCTTATTATATCTTAAACTATATTTGGAAGTACTACTATCTTATTCATTAACAAAATATAAACATGTACTATGAAGTTATATTAACACTGATCCTACAAGTTACATCATATATTTGTTTGATATATTTATGCTTATAAATATATCTATACAGTAAAAATATCATAATATATTTAAATTATGTACACACAATATTTCAATAGAAATTAAATATTACAATATTTGTGTATGTCAAAATTGACTTAATAATTCGGTTCACTTCTCAATATCAATCAATAGCCCAAAATATGAACTGAACATATTCACAAAATAAATTATGTACACACAGTAAAAATAAAATAAATTTTTCAATAAAAAAACAAGAAATAAATGTTTTACTTACATCGAATTCTGTTTAATTTCTTAAATTTTCTTTCTTTTTCTTCCCTATTTCCATTTTTTTTCCTTCTTTTTTTTCTAAAATAAAACAATAATTTCTCCGTATGGCCGAAGGAGTTTGTAATGGAAAATAGGAGAGGATTTGTTGAATGGGAGGAAAAAGCTTTTGTTGAACATTTAAATCAGTTGTGAATGCCAAGTTTGTAATTAAACCAAACATCCTAATTAGGAATTACACCACTGCTGGCCACATTAACTCCAGCTTGCCACACAAATTTTCCGCTCGATAGCTCAAACCAATGTCTTAGGGTGTTCCCTTAGAAATTAAGTTTAATTTTTAGGTGTGTAGTAAGAAATTTTTAATTTATTTAATATTTTATTATTTATAAATACTTTCCAAATACTCAAAAATTAATATAGAATGTAGTACTCAATGAGAGAAACACTATAAAATGTTCATTTGTCATTTCAATGTCCAAAATAAAAGAAATAAAATTCTGAAGTAATTAAAAGAATATATTAATATTTTGAGATTAGCAAAATTTGGAAATATTTTCGGGTTTTCGAAAAATTTCTAAAAATTATTAATATTAGAAATTTATTAACCACGAACATCGAATATCATTTGGAGTGACGATTTAAAGTTACGCTCACTGAAAACTATTTCGGTGTCCAAATTGATATCCAGTAGCCTAATTCGGTACATTCGGACCCAGGAGAGATATACGAGTAGCATGAAATTTTGGGATATTAGACACACACCATTAACTCGTAAAACTCATGAAAAGTAAGAAAACGCCATCAATTCTCTACAACGGTGCCAAAAAGTTAATGTGAATTATCTATTACAAGTGCACAGTGTAGGTTATAGCACTTTACAGGTTATTCCATAGAGATCTAAGATGTTTTATAGAGATCTAAGATGTTTTTACTATCTCGCTAATCCTCTTATTCTAGCAAGTTTAGTTATGATGTTCTTAGTTTTTAAAAAAAAATGAGTTTTTATTTTCTAAAGTTAGCTTATGATTTTAAATCCATTAGAATAATATTCTAACAATGAATTATCTTTTCTTCCTAACTTTTTAACCTGCATTATCGAGTAACACATTAAAAAGGTGATCTTTTAATTCGATTTAAATTAAGAGCCCGTAAGTATGACCTATCAAGTGGCATGCAAGTATAGCTCATTAAAAATAATATTTCTCATAAAAACAAATTATATTTAGTACATAATTCATTAAATAGAAGTAATGAAACAAACTCCAAATCCTAACCTAGTATAGACTATCCAAAGATAAAGTTAAGCATAATCTATCAAAGATGTTTGATCTACAAGGTAATCGTTTCAAGTTATTTAATGAAAAATCTTTATTTTAATTCTTTTTAGGAAGAAAATAAGAAAAATTCATGTTGCAGTTATTAATCTAATTTCATCTGCATCCTAAAACTAATGAAATTTAGTTATAAATGACTCTAACTACAAAAATCATATTTTTATTTATGAAGCACAAAAAAATTTAATTAACTTAGAAAATATGTAAAGCTCTAATCTAAAAAGCAATTAAATCTAACTAATAAGCAAAATAAGAAATACGTACACAAAACTTACAAAGAATAGAGGCTTGAGCTCTATTGAGTTTAGATATGGCGGCCATCCCTCTCAAGATCTAAGTCACAAATTTTATTAATTACCAAAAAGTATAAAAAGTCATATGAATTTAAAAGGATTCATGGAGTATTTATAACTCAAATACAATTTTACTCCAACTCAAACTCTGCTACAAAAGATATAACCCTAATCCAATACAAACTAATCTCAAAATATATAATCCAAATTCAATCTATAGTTATTATAAACCAATGGTTGAGATTAGATGCTTAAAATACTATTTTTTAGGTCCATAATCTGAAATTAAATTTAGCATAGTCGTAGCACGTTGGATTGGATCTTCCATTCTTCAGTACTTAAGTAAAACAACCATAACTTACAAATATGAATTTGGATTGATCTGTTCTTAGTGTCGTTTCAAAGATAATTCAGAGTTCTAAAAAATTTTCCTAACACAACTTTTTTTAGTTAAGGCATTATCATTATCAAAAATACTCTTGAATTTTACACTAGTGCACATGGATTTCTGTATTCACCGTTCTTTGTTCATATATAACAAATTTGCTCCTTTTTCTTCTCATTCTTGTAAATCTTTTATTACTTGTAAAAATACAATAAACATATCCTAGTAGCAATTATTTATATATAAAAATAGATAGAATACAGGAGGAAATATGCAAAATTTATTACTCATCACATGCTTCTAGTTACAATATTTTTATTTATGTAGCACGTAGGAAAATCTTAAAATCATAGAAAGCGCTTAAAATCATATTTTTACAAAGCAAATAAATCCATCTAATAAACCAAATATATATTACCACAGAGAATTCAGTGAAGAACAAAGGTTGAGGGCTGATGAGGCTGTTATGGTGGCCGTCCCTCAGCAAATCTCAAATCCTAATTTTATTATATATCAAAAAGGATATAAAATCTTTTTTACAAGGATACAGCTAATATATAGACTTTGGTTTTCAAAATCTTAATGTAGTCATCACTATAAAATCACAAAATTATAAAAGAGCCCTCAGAAAAATATTAGAGTCCAACTCCATAGCTTTGCCACCAAATAACGATGTTGACTACTAATTAGCAATGGTAAAAACATCTCAAAATATTCCTAGTCTGCGTATGAGTCGGCACCAAAGAATTTTGCTAGTTTGGGGCCCATTTTGCTGCTAAACCATGGCAAATGTCATTATTTAGCGGAGTTGACATGGCTATTTTCATTTTGAGGGTTTCAAGATCTGTAATTTTGTAGCTTTCTCTTTTTTGCTCCTGATCATGGTTTTTCGGTCTTCTGCTGATTTCGTTCAATCCTTGTTGCAATAGGCTTAATATGAAAATGATAACACACCGATTATTATTATTTTTATGCATAAATAGATAAGATGAGAGATATAAATATGTAATATATGGAACTCATTAGCCATCACCACAACAGAACATTCTCCCCCTTACTAGCTAGGCTTTCAACACAATTTGCACAACATCAAAAATTGATTTTAAATTTGACAACTTACATAACATGCATAAGCATAACATCATAAATGGATTCTAAATTTAGACAAATCGAACAATATTGTAATGCCTCATTTTTCAACTGCTTTAAATTAAAGAGAGCGCTACTTGCGTGCATGCACTAAAAATGGAAATAGCATGCACAACACTTTTAAATTGCTTTCACAACACAGATTAAGAGTCGAGCTAGCAATAAGAAATAATAATAATAATAATAATAATAATAATAATAATAATAATAATATAACATCTGCTATTTATATGAATATAAAGAAGATAAATGCATTATCTATAAACATGAAATATATACATATAAAAGTTAAATGCATGAGCAGATCCATTAACAAAAGACCAATGTATCCTGGAAATCAAATATACATGAGTTCATAGAAGATTGGGTACAATAGGTAGTGGCGTAAGCAAAAAGATCACAATTGGGATCATACATCTAAGTCCCTATCCACAACTGAGAACTCCATTGGTCTGTCCTAGGTCAGGATCCTTTGAAAAAATTGCCTCATGGCTTATAGAGGTCCAATACGTATGACAGCCACAAACTAAATCTGACTGAAGGCTATCTCATAACGTATGCAACTATTGCTACAGTACAATAACTGTCTGTTAGGTTGATCTTTTCCATGCAGCATGCATTGCTCCGTCTCATGGCCCTCTTAGCCACTCTCCCCAGAATGGAACACTCTCTCTTCTTGCTGGCTAGGCTCCCATTCTAACATGCACAATATCATAAATTGGTTTTAAATTTGGATAAGTTGCATAGCATGCACATCACAACACAACAACAACAACAACTAAGCCTTTTATCCCAAGTACTTGGGATAGGCTACATAAACCAAAAGAAAATCACGCCGAATCGATCACGTTGATAATCCTTCTCTATTCATTCTTATCAAGTAATATCTCCTCATTTAAACCTCTAGAATCCATATCTTTTTGTATCACCTCCATCTATATTTTCTTCGGTCTTTCCTTCGCTCTTTTTACTTATCCTACATTGATAAGCTCTCGTTGTCGAATTGATACATTTGTAGGTCTACGTTACACATGACCCAACCATCGTAAGCGATTTTCTCGTATCTTCTCATCAATGGGGGCTACACTTACCTTAATATGAATATCTTCATTTCTCTCTTTATCTTTCCTAGTGTTATTGCATATCCATCGAAGCATGCGTGTCTCTGTTACACTTATTTCCTATGAATAACTTTTTTTTATAACCCAACATTCTGTGCCATATAATAAAACTGGCCTAATAATTGTCCTATAAAAATTTTCCTTCAGCTTTAACGGAATGTTACAGTCGTATAAAACTTCTATCGCACTCCTCCATTTCAAACAACAAGTTTGGATCATATGGATGACATCATTATTGATCTTTCCATCATTCTGAATAATAGAACCCAAATGTCTAAACTGACTGCTCATTTGTATCTCTTGTCTATCCAGTCTTACAGCACTATATCTACGTCTATCATTTACTAAATTTACACTCTATATACTCTATTTTAGACCTACTCAATTTAAAACCTCTAGATTTTAATGTGTGCATCATAACTCTAATTTGATATTTACCCCTGTTCATGTCTCATCAACTAAGACAATATTATCAGCAAATAGCATACACTAACGTATCTCATTCTGAATAGCTCTAGTAAGCTCATCCATTACTATACCAAATAAGAACGGGCTCAGTATAGATCCTTGATGTAATCTAATTGTGATAGAAAAATCACTTATAGAGAATCATATGTTCTGACATTGGCCACTACTCCATCATACATATCCTTAATTATATCAATATATTTGACGGTAACTCTTTTCTTCATCAATATATACTAAAGTATCTCTCATGGTACTTTATCATAGGTTTTCTCTAGGTCAATAAATGCCATTTGCAAATCTCTATTTCTATCATAAGTTGACGAAGTAAATGAATAGTTTCTGTCGTCGATCGCCCCGGCATGAATCCAAACTGGTTTTCATATTTTAACAGTCTATCTCAATCTATGTTCAATTACCCTTTTCCAAAGTTTCATAGTGTGACATATGAGTTTTATTCGACGATATTTAGAATAACTCTAAATATCACCCTTGTTTTTATACAGAGATACTAGGGTACTCTTTTTCCATTCATTTGGTATTTTCTTAGTTTATCAAATCTTGTTAAAAAAAATTTGATAGTCACCTCACACTAATCCCTCCTAAATATCTGCATAGCTCTATAGGAATCTTATCTAGACCAATAGTTTTTCTTAATTTCCTCCTCTTCAAAGCCTTTTTTACTACAGATCCTTTAATTCTGCGTATAAACCTATGATTCATATGCTCACACCGAATAATAAGATCTCTCAAAATTTGAGTAAAACTACTAATATATAATTTATCAAAACAATCTTTCCATCTTTCTTTAATCTATTCGCCTCGAATTAGAGCCTTCTGATACTCATCTTTAATATACTTTACAGTATATAAGTCTCTAGATTTTCTCTCTCATTCGAGCAATTATATATATTATTTTCTGTCTCTTTATTATCCAACTTCTCATACACTTTATATAATTTAGTTTTTGCATCCTGAAAAATTTTCTTAGCCTCCTTAGCTAGCTTATACATTTCAAAACTTGTTCCATCATTATTCTTCTTCAAATCTCTATAAAGGTCCCGCTTGATCTTAATAGTATTTTTTACCTCTTCAATCAACCATAATGTATTCTTACATGGTGAAGCACCACCCCTCGACTCACCATATATCTTTAGCTACTCTCTTAATACAGCTAACCATTTTTTTTCATATTACATCAGAATCATTATGGTCCCTCAAATCTTCTTCTTGTACTAGTTTATCGACAAAACCTTATTTATTACTTTCTACTCGCCACTGCTTAATCTTAGGATCTAAGTTATACTTAATATTTCTAAGTCTCTTTCTAATCTGAATATGTAAAACTAAGAATTTATGTTGGGTAACTACACTCTTATCTGGCAGTATCTTACAATCGATACAACTATTTCTATCTATCCTCTTAATTAAAAAGAAATATATTTGGCTCATACTCGATCCACTTTTAAAAGTAATCAAGTGAAAACTCCCTTTTTAAGCCAAGTATTCACTAAAATCAAATCAACAAAACAAAATCTAGAATTGAGTTACTTGCTTCATTTCTTTCTCCAAAACCAAATTCTACATATACACTATTAAACCCATTATGACTAGTTCCTACATACTCATTGAGATCCCCACTAATAAATAGTTTTTCTGTAGTGGGTATTTCTTTTACTATCTCATCTAGATACTCCCAAAATTAATATTTACTAGATTTATCAAATTCTTCTTGTGATGCATAGGTACTAATGACATTAAGAATCTCTCTATCTAAAATAAATTTAACTAATAAAATTCTATTACCCTTCCTCCTAACCTCCATTACATCTCCAAATAATTTTTTATTTATGATCACACCTACTCCATTACGATTTCTATCTCTGACCGTATACCAAAGTTTATAACCCCAATGCTCTATGACTTTACCTTTCTCACCTAACCACTTAGTTTCCTGCACGCACAAAATACTAAGTCTCCTTCTAATCATAACATCTACTAACTCTACTAATCTAGCTGTAAGGGAACCTATATTTTATGATGCCAACCAAATCCAATGTTTATGAGCTAAATTTTTTACCCCCACCCGCTCATTAAGGTATAGAAATTCTCTTATATTTGGCACTACATTCGGGTGCTGACATGACGCGTCATTTCTAGGTGACGACCTACCAATCCTAACACATTTTTTACTACACCCGGTCGTTGATGTAGTGCGTCGCTTAGTAGGAATTGCCCCAATGAAATTTATATTTTGGCTCATGTCATAATATGTGACAATATTTTATATTGGCTGTCACCGGCTTACCACAACCCTCCTCCGTTATCTTAACTTGGGACAGCCAGTGAAAGGATAAATCTTTAAGTATAGTACTGGCGGAGTTAGTATGCACATGACAAATTGGTTATAAATTTGGACATCTCGAATGTATTATAATGCTACATTTTTATCTTCTTTTAAAAACATGAGCGCTATCTATGGGTACATTCTAAAAATAGGGATGGCGTGCACGAGGCCTTAAAATTACTATCACAATATAGATCAAGAGTCGAGCTGGCAACAAGAAATAACAATAGTAATAATAAAGAACATCTATTACTTTCATGAATATAATAAAGATAACCACATTGTCTACATTGTCTCATCATGATCTAATGGATAGAACTTCCATATGTGATATCTGCATCTGCACAACTTGCAGGATATGACAACAGGACCTCTGCACAGATTGACACTAGATGTTGAAGACTCTATAAGAAACCTTAACTTCGAAACCCAGAAAATTAAGTCCGGCAATAAGAACATAAAAAAACAACAAGTATACTATCATAAACATTGGAAATAAGTGGGTACACGTGACACATATATGCAGTGTCAAGTTATAATTTAGTTCCTCATTCTCATAAATGAACATATACAGTTAATAAGCAAGTCCAATATGTAATTATACTATGTCAAGTATGGGTGACATAAAATCATTCATCAATCCTGCACATGTATCTATTTACATCGCCATAAGTTATGTGGGTGCATAAGGCATGTGTAGGTATCAATAATCAAGTTTGGGTGGTCTACGTCCATGTCATTTTGTTGAAACAAGATGGATAGATAAGGCGGCACCATTTTCGGCATTATATAGTTGTTTGTGCATACATGGATCCCAATCACATATGCATAGTGCTGAGCCATGTGATATCTCTTGATGCTACCATTCACATTCCATGTTGTAAGGTCAGCAACAATATATCCCGATATGATAATCATCACATGGTGGCCGAGTATCACCTATTTTATTATAGTAAAAATCCTCGACACATCAATACTTATTATGATTCCTGATATGGTAGTGTTCATGTTTATCGTATAGTTTTTCCAACACCATTTCATTTAATACACGACACATCATCTACAATCTAACACACTCCTAAGTACAAGAGATCGACAAGTAGTATAAGCGTGGTAACCCAAGATCATCCTCTCGATGATCATTTTTATTATTGTATTAGATGCTTTTAAAAGAAATAGATTACAAAATAAAAAGATTGAAATTTTAATTTACTAAATTAAGGATTGAAAGTTTAATATTTATTTAAAGAAAATTGTTGATCAGATAAGTTAATTCCCCTAAAAAAATTCAATGAATATTTTTATTCATGCTTATCCTAGTTGCATAAATCACGTGGTCTTCTACGAAAGGAAAATATATCTTTGAACCACAAAATCAAATAAAGTTACAAATTTGATAATTTGGCTAATTCCCCCGATTAATCTTATATGTGTTTTGAGTTTATCTCATCATGACATATGAATAATAAAAATACATGTTCAAAATTTAAGCATGCACCATACCTAAAAAGTCTATGGTGTATTAGAAACTAAGGAACAAATATATCATCAAACTATATATTATCAAAAACTCAAAAACATATTTAAATCCAAACATGATAGTAGGGAACCAAAAATATCATATTTATATAAATCAATTAAGCATGATAAATAAATAAACACATACTAGTAAGTTTTCTAGGGTTTGTTAGCTCATTTGAACCAACGCAAGAATTTAACTACTCATACTCATCATAGCCATCAATATATAAATAAAAAAGGTTCTTTTATAAATAAATATGAAAGGTACAAAACAATAAATAAAAACGTAAAAACTCTATAATATCTCTTGCATATCTCTAAAACTTTGAATTACATCAGGTATTTATAGTCTCTCAAAAACTCTAACAAGAATTCAATTTAAAAGAAAACTCTTATTACATCAGAAATCCTCGAATAAATTTTTAGCTGCTATGGCTATCCAAAGCCATATCAAAGGTTGCATTAGCAACTGCTCTTGGGTTCTGTAATAGTTGCTAGCTGCTGACAACCCGCAAATGGCCGCTGACAGCCTACAAATGGCTGTCGAAGCTAAACCTATCAAATGGCTAGTCTGAGCTGATATTTAAGATACGTTTTGATTTTTTGATTTCCTTCCACATAAAATCTTGTAAAAAAACCATAAAGCACTAGAAAATATTAAAGTAGATAGTCTGATCAATAAAAATAATTTATCATTATTTTCTTGTATTAATCACCAAATCGGATTACAAGTATATAAAATAAACTACAGTACTATACTTTTTACTAGTAATCACACCCCCAACTTGAGTTTTGCTAGCCCCTTAGTAAAATTATCAAATTAAGATAAAATAAATCAGAACTAAAAAGAAAATAAAATCTAACTCACTTTCATAGGAATCATGATTGTAATTAAGACGTCTAACTAGCCATTAAATGCCTAAGTTACCGTAGTAGACGATTGTTGTCTCGTCAAGATTTCAAATGATGCTACCCACAAATATCAAGAAATATTGGGTTCAAGAAAAAAAATAAAATGAAAATAAGGATAAGTGTAAGATAAAGAAAAAGAAAAATATTTTATATATTTAATTTTGCTTTTGATTTCTTTTTTATATCAATCTCAATTGGAGACATGAATATGGATATTTATAAAGATATCAATCCTAACAAATCATATATAATCTAATATCTTTATGTACCTATCATGATCATTTAAATCATATCGTAAATATACTTTTACTTTTAATTATCCTCTCCTATGCACTCTTGTGATCGTGTATACTAGTCTTGTCAAGTTTCCACTCCAATCAAATTTATAGGAACCATATATATATATATATATATATATATATATATATATATATATATATATATATATATATATATCAGTTTATCAAGATATCAATCTAAGATCTTATTTCAGGTCGATACGTCCACCTACGATACTTTCCTCATGAATAGTCCATTGTTTTTCACCATGCGGCTAGAAATCATTCACCCCTTCATCGAAGAGGAGGCAATAAGAGAATACTCCACAACGACAAAGCATGCTCAGTAAATTATCAATCTCCAGCCCAAAGCTGACCAGTACAAAACCCATGTGTCAATCCATTGGCTTCGTCGTACCCTGCCTACTCGTCTTTCACTAGCCCTCCCCAATCTATTCCCACCCACCGCCACGAGCCATAGTTAGTTGTTGTTTCCATTTGGTTGTTTTTCCTCATTGTTGATACCGGCAAGACCCAGCCTCGAATCTTCCATGGCACCTGCCGGAGCAGACGACAGCAGTGAAGCTAGCCAAGAAAGCCAGTCTTTGTCTTTCATCAAAGCCAGTTTCACACAGTACATCACAGGATGGGGCACATAGTGAACGAAAAGGTTGGAAGATCTAGCCAAAGAAGGTGATAGCCCTGTGAATTCATTCCCATGGTTCGATCCTTCCTAGTAAAAAGCGACGTGTTCAAACGATGATCGCTTTTACGCGAGAAAGGGAGCTCATAGGGCTTTGAAGCCAAATACATTACCCACAATGGAAGTAAACATGTTAGTAATAGAACCTTCTTCAAAAAGGTCAAATGGGTCACTTTTTGATATTTTTTTTTCAATGGAAATCCCATCAACGGATCCAGCAGATCAAGCAGCAAACAGGAAGCAGCTCGTCGGCCAAAATAGATGAGCAAACCACCGATGCAGCTGATGGGAATAAAGACGAGAATGTGAAGGAAGATTGGGTTTCGCTTTGACTTTGGGCTTCCAGCCGACAGACCTCTCGGAGCTTCAGAAATGCCCATGAAGTATTCCTTCTTCAACCACCTGGTCGGGAAAAGATTCGAAATAGAGAATATGCATGTGGAACAAAGGACGAAATACAATCGATTCCTCCATTTAAGTGGTTCTCGCTTCTCCTTGTTCATGTTCCTAACTCGTCTCTGGGTAGTTCCCAATGTTTGGCACTTTCCATACTTCTTGGGTGAATATGCCTCTCTGACGGGCGTAGTGCTCCGAGGAGGAGCATCATGGTGTTATCGAATGTGCTGTTGCTGCAAGAGAATCCGCAGCTATTGAATCCGATCTTCCGAAATCGAATGCACATGAATAGGGCTTTCCACCGTCACTTTACTCATGGCAGGATTTCCCGTAGCGGCTTGCTGAAGAGTTCGCTAGTTGATCATAAATGTCCCAGTGTCATCACTTCCTGATGAAGGTCTCTCACGACGGAGGCTCCATAAGTGCATGGAAGCGTGCATAATTCCTAACGTGGGAGAGGGGGGCTAGAACGTCTTTATTTTATAATAGAAAGAAAATCACAAAAGTGACAAAGTTGATAGTTGGAAGAGCCTAAAAGCACAGGTCTCTCTGCAAAATTTCACATATACGAGAGGAGAGAAAGTTAAACTGCTTATGATGTGATGATAGGGGATCTACCTACACCCTATGGCAACTGAGACTCCCACGCCTGTTCGCAACTAACAAAAAGACAACTACGTCATTCAACAAAGTTGTTGAGTGCTCCATCGTTGACCGTCAGTTTAGTCTATCGGTTGGTGTGCGACTATGAGCTTTGGGCCTGTACAATTTCCTGTCCGAAAAAACAATCCTCTATAGGAAGGGCTAATGGCCCACCAAACCCTACGGTCGTCATTGGCAAAGTCCTAGGCTGATTTGTGAACCTCAAATGGATCACCGAGAGAATGCAAGCAGTCTGGAAACGATGCAGGCATGAAAGGTGGAGTTCAGATCGACGGCCTGTTTTTCACAGCATTTGTTCTGCATTTTCTCTCAAGAATGTCTGTGTTTCTCTCGAGGCCCTCATGTGACGGCCCTCTATCGAATGATTTTCTTCACTCTTTAGAAAAGCCCACTCCTAAACACGGAATAATCAAACAAGTGAAATTACAAACTAGAAGCCCCACTTACTGATTTCAACGTCAGAACCTCCTGCGTTCCAAACACTAGGAAGTATACCCCCCGATAGTATGGAGTACTAACCACACTGAGGGAGGAAGTAAACTAGTCAAACTTGTTCAATGGCCGGGTATGCTCTTTGTAGTGACAACCATAGACAAGACCTTTACCACGCCACGATGGGTCGGGTCCTTCTTTTCGTGCAACCTCTCACCTGGAACTAACCGAGACTTCTATTCTGTTATGCACAAAAAAACAAATTAAATAACAAAAAAAAATAGAAAAGAGAAAATTAAAGAGGCCTATAATGATCAACCGTGGCTCTGGCTCCGGCTCCGTACCTCCACCCAAAAGTCTAAAAGAAATCCGTTGCACTTCCAAACAACGCATTAGCTAATTCCCTCATTGCTGCACCCACACCCCAATGGTCTTTCGGACAATGGATAAAAGAGAGTAGTTCGACACCAAATAGGTTCAGAGAAGCAATCGACGATGAGAGGGCCCAACCGACGGGAAGGGGTTGGTGGTGGCACTGGAGATGCCAGTTTGGTAAATTTCGGAATAAATTGACAGAAAATACCTATTTCAGTCATCTCTCCATATTCTAGTCGTGGGTATTTCATGCCGTTTCTGAGCAGTTCTTATGCTTCCAAACATAAGAGGAGAGATCGTCAGAAGTTGGTTACCTTTTTCAACGGTATAATAGTAGCTACGGTATCTCAGCTATACTGATGGCAGCTCTTTCTTTTTTTTCCCTTTTAGACTCGCTTAATTTCTGATTCTACTTTATGTTAGTTTTCAATCTCATTTGAGTAGGTGAGAAGTATCAGGCTTTCATCCGATTTTTTGTGGATGTGGATTGGATGATGGATAAAGCAGTGAGTAGGGTCTTGCTTAGGTTGAACCAAGGAATAAGCAGTCGTTAGCTACAGTTGTTGTTGAAGGAGTAAGCACGTTGGAAGTCTTGTCAACGAGTGGAAGGCTCAATGGTAAGCGAGGAGGAGAACTCAATGCTGTTTGCCATGAAAATTGTAAATGATTTTTTATTGAATTTTCTCAATAAAATATTATAATTTTAAATGGTTTCCCATTTACAGAAGATGAGGAAAGTTGAATTCCATCTTTGTTTAAAACTGGGTTCTGTAGTAGCTGTAGAGGACGATCCTGCTCTCCGTTGACATTCCGTACGAAATTCTTTTCTAGCTGGCAAGGGTTTTGAACTCTTGACAGCAACAACACTCGGGTGAAAGAGGACTCTCTATATCAGATTGATCTCCTGGTTTTCGGTCCCTTTTTTTGCCTTGATTCGAGATTTTTATAGAGATTTGGAGACTCTTGAGCTGATTTAACTATCCAACTGTTGGCCTCCACGATCTGAGTATTAATTATTCACCTTTTGATCTCGTGAATTTATATTAAATCTCCAGAATTTTTAACCAGCATTTTCAATCCTCTATATCGTAACTGAAATGCAGAACGCGAATCTCAAACTTTAGATTCGCGGCTCCTTTGATTATAACCAGGACGCGGGTCTCAAACTTTAGATTCATGGCTCCATTTAATTGTCGCTGGAATGCGGATCTCGAACTTTAGATTCGCGGATTTGTTTGATTATAGCTGGAACGCGAATCTCAAACTTCAGATTCACAGTTCAACTGGATTATAATGACTTTGTTCACTGCTCTTGGACAAAATGACTAGGCTTTATAGGGTCCATCCCTGTTATTAGGTTTGCAAATCTGGTGAAAGTGCTTTGCACTTCAACTTTGTTCATGAATCGCACTTTCAGTTTCTATAGAAAATAGAGCATGACTCGCGAAAATAATCTTTCTTTTATTTATGGATCTCTCTCTTCATGACAGATGATTTCGTTGGCAGGAAATTTTGCCAACAAAATCCCCTCCAAAATTTTCAAAACTCTATGGTTTTGTAGGTGTTTTGGAATACTTTGGATAATTTGGCAAGAACACCATCTTCATGAATTTTATATTTTGAGAAGGAGCAGGACTCTGTGTTACTATCTCGGACTTCTATGCTTTTGAAAAGGATAAGACTCTGTATTAGAGCTGCGGATTTCGTGCTTTTGAGGAGAGTATGACTCTATATTAGAATCACAAATCTCACTCTTTTGAAAAGAGCACAACTCTGTATTAGAATCGCGAGTTTCCCTTTTTGAAGAAAGCATGACTCAATATTATAATCGTGGATTTCACTTTTTTAAAGGGAGCTCGACTCTGTATTAGAATCATGGATTTCGCTCTTTATGCGGTAAATCCGGAAAGTTATCACTATTTTAGGCATAGAGATTGAGACTTTCTCTGAGTCTCATTAAATGAGAAGATACTCACGAGATTTGGGCCAGAGATCACGTCTATCCGGAAATCTCGTCCGCCAAATCATCTGCTATAAAATCCCGATCTCATCAGGTAAAGTATTTTTTAACGTTTTCTGAGATATTTGAACTCTAAGCTTCTCTCCGAGGTTTTCAAGACCCTTCATCCTCATGCTTCTTTGGTCTTCAATTTTCATCAAATCAAAAATTTCTTGAAGTTAATCTTAAGAAGATGACGAGAAAAGCTTCATCTTCTGGTGCCTCTGTGAGCGGTTCTCAAAACCCTCAAACTACTTCTAGTTCCATTGTGGTTCGGCAAGAAGCCTTGATCGGAGGTAATTTTCTTGCCTCATATTGAAAAGTATCTTTTTCTTCATAACTTCGTTTTGATTAATTTTTCTTTTCATGCAGCCGATTATGCCTTAAACCCTTGGCCGAAAGACCACTATTTTGGCTATTCAGGCGAGTATGATGGAAAGAAAGAGTTTAGGCTCGATCAAGTTTTTTTGGTTTGTGCAGCATTTAGTGGCCGAGAGAGGAAAAGTAGAATTTTGAACCCTACTCGCCCTACATTGCGAGAACTTATGACCATTGTGCCTTTTGAAGGAAAGATAGGACCTTATTACGTAAACATGCTTTCCTGTTTGACGATCATCTCTCAATCCCTAATGATTGCCTAGATGATGGAGTTTATAAATGGCTCCATCAAGTTAACGGTCGCAATTTATTTTTGCCTGATATGAAAAGATCTTATCCATTTTTGTATTTCCAATCCCTTTCTATTCCTAGAACAATAGATTGGCATTTAAACAAGCCACAAGATGGCGTTTTGCTTGGCGGATTCAATGCACAAGGTGCTTTTCCTCATTCTATTGGAAAACATTTTTGTGATTGTTCTCATGATCATTTAAACAAGACCTCCCCTTGGGTGAAACACCTGTAATTGCACATACTTTCTTGCACTGGTTCGTTGACATGCAAGGAGAATTTTTAGTACAAGATTTTCGTCCTGCTGGATGGGTTCACTCTCTTCCAAAGGAGAATGGGCAATTTTAACCAGTTTTTTCTTAACGACCTTCAAGGATCAATTACAGCACGCGAATCTCTACCGTGCTATTAGGGCAGTTCAGCATGGCATTCCTCCCAGCCGATTCCACTTCTTTTCTCTATTGGAACTGTACAATCCTAATACTTGTATAACTTTTACTTCCCGTGGTGAGCTGGGGTTTGCTCTTCATGAGATGCATGAGGTCTCAAGATTGCCTATGGGGGACATTCCTTATGAAGAGTACGTCCCCACAGGAGAAGAACTTCAATGGCAAAGACTCAGTATCCTATAATCTATGATACTTATTGGGAGTTGCTTTGCCACTATTACATCTGTGCTCATTGTCGGCGAAAATTTCTGGAGTCATCTGTCAAAATAAACAAACCCACGAATTTTGGGCTGGAGATCAGCAACTCAGCAGATCCGCGAACGTGAAGATCGAGATTCATGACCCAACTACGACAGAATAGGTTCGCGAATCTAAAATTGAAATTCGCGATACCACCCGGGGAGGGGTTTAATACAACGTCAGCCGACCCGAACAAGGAAGTTGCCACCTCGGATCGTGAAGCCAACTGCCAAACGAATGTAGCGGCATTATTTCGGTCATGGGAGTAACTACCTAACGAATATGACGGCACTTCTCGAGTAGTGGGGCTAACGGTTGAATGAATGAGATGGAGATGTTACCCTAGAAACCCTATAAAAAGCGGGAAAACGAAAGAGAAAGGATCGATCATCTTCTTCTTAAATTACCCCTTGTGATCAGAAGTCCAGAATCTTTATTTTTCTGCCAATTGAAAGAGTTTGTACGGAGTGTCAACGGAAAGCAGAATCGTTCTGCACAGCTAGCTCAAAATCCAGCTTTAAACAAAGAGGGAATCCATTTTCCTCATCTTCTGTAAACGGAAAACCATTGGAATTGTAATTTTTTATTGAAAAATCTGAATAGAGCATCATTTATAATTTTTATGGTGAATAGAAGATTGGCGACTCTGTTGGAGACTGCCATCACCTCCGATGATCTGGTAGTAGCTCAATCTGACAATATTCCAGTTGGCAGCCTGGTCAACTCGCTCACCATCCAGGTTGACCAAGAAAGGTATGAAGAATTTCTTTCTTCAGACTCCAAGAGCCCTACTTCCTTACGGGGGTGCCGTAAATCTCCAAGGAGACTCCAAGGGCAACAACTCAACCGGGGGAATCAGTGGGCCAAACTGGTCCAAAATTCTCTTCTTCACCAACAATGGGCTTTAAGCAAGTTTCAGCTAAGACTCCTGATCTCTCAAGCAAAGTGGATCAAGGTTCCCACTTCAACAAGGGGAAACGACCACTACCTACTCCGCAGATCTATGATGTGGAGAAGGAGCTTCCTTTCACTCATACAATGAGGAAGAACCTAAGAAGAAGCAAATCTCATGCCTTTGCAGGACCGCACAGCAAAAGGAAACTGCCAACTCATCATCGAAAAGGTCTACTACACAAATATGGAGGCCAAAATGCGATCTTACAAAAGATAAAGACGCAGAAGGATTTACTCGTGTTTCCTACAGAAAACGGAGTAAATCCACCAAAGTTATCTATGACTACAAACGCGGAGCCTACATCTGCATCCCTCGTGTTCCGGGGGGAAAGCATGATCGCGCAATTCAAGGAGCTCATGAATCTCAAGTTCGTGGAAGACGTATGCCTATCTCAAAGACTAAGACTATCTCACTCACTATCCCAACAAGGGTGAGACCTGCTCCAAGAGCCTTGGATGTAAGAGGGAGGCCGGTCCCAAGGCCATCTTTCACAGATGATGCCATTACCAAGAGTTCCAATGCAGGAGATCTTCAGGAACTTTTGAACAGAAAGAGGGATGAATCCCACACATCTCACTGCCATTGCGAATGACTGATCAATGCAGTACTATCTCATTGTCATTGTTCAGCCCATACTAGACCGTCAGCGTTTCATCAACTATCAGCTCCATCAACATCCTCATCTCAACTGACGAAGAGGAGATGACAAAATAGGCTCGAGTTTTCTGAGCCCGAATACCCCGAAGTGTCATCAAATATGATAAGTGTCGGGGAAAAGAAGAAGAAAAAGAACGGGAAGAAGTCTTCGAAGGAGTTGCTTCCGACTCAGAGCTCTCTTCAGACCAGAAGGACGTACTCAATGAGGAGCGAGGGGTTTTCCAAAACACTCGACTCAAAAGTGGGATGGCAATGCCAATGAATTATAGACAAATGGCGGGAGTCTCCTCCGATGAGGAAGACACGACCAAGTCTGTTATGGCCGAGTCGCAAACGTCTGATTCGTTCCTGGAAGACTCCGCCTCTGCATAAATGGCTCAACACAATACCCCAGAGGAATTTATGCGGAGAATGGATGAACAAGATAAAAATATCCAGCAACAACAGAATGCTATCAGCGAACTTAAAGACATACTGCATATTCTGTTGGAACTGGAAAAGACTAGGTTGAAGAATGCATCTTCGCAGACGCCACCTCATGACCCAAAAACTGACAAGGGAAAGACGGCGGAAGAAGAAGGTCCTGGTCCTCACAATAATGAAGAAGAAACAGAACATCATGAAGACGATGACAATCGCTCCATGCATCAAGGAGGAAACGCGAATGCTGTCTGGATGGAAAGTTTCCAAAATCAGCTGAATGCCCTCATGCATAAGAGTGATTTGCAAGAGCTGGGCGTTGTAAGGCCATATCCCATGGAATGGGAAAGCATGCCGTTCCCGGAAAGCTACGAGCCATTGAAGCTCAAATCTTTTGATGGTAAAGGGTCGCCGAATCAGCACATTTACTACCGGGAATGACCCCATCATTATGCGGGTATTTGTTAGTACCTTGATAGGACTAGCATTTGAATGGTTTCGGAGGCTAGAACCGGGAACCATCAATTCAAGGAACGATACGGAAAAAGCCTTCCTGACTAGGTTCTATGAAGACGATATGGAGGTGTTAATGCCAGCGCTTCTAGCTACTAAGCAAAAGAAAGGGGAATCGGCTCGGGACTTCATTAAAAGGTTCTGGAATGATTCTCTCAGATGCCCGCATGGGATGCTAGAAAAGACCTTGGTAGAAACTTGTAGACATAATCTCTCGACTAAAGTTCTAGCCAGGATGGGAGTAGTGAAGTCCTCAACTTGGAATGATCTCGCCCTACAAGCTGAGGAGGCTGAAGAGATTGCGCATTGAAGAAGAAGGAGGCGAGGAGAAACAGAGGCAAAATAATGACAACAATCATAGGTCTCGATCCCGAGAATATAAGGAGAAAGAAACAATGGTGGCTGATAATTCGCAGCCCGCAAACTCTTCTCCAAAGCTCCTTCTTAGGCATGTATGCCTCAAAAACAATATTCTTTCAAGGACGAGCACACGAAAACCTTCAACCTCCTCATTAGTAAGAAGATGCTGAAGCTGCTAGAATCTAAACATCTAGAAGAAGCAGGGAAAGTTAATGATCCTAATTACTGTCTCTACCATAGGATTATTAATCACCCTACCCAAAATTGTTACATCCTTAAGGATAAGATTCAAGCCTTAGTGGATGCCAAGGTCATCAAGCTCCAAGAGTACCAGAAAAAGGTGACCGCAAATATGGTGACTGTCAAGTTCGGTAAAGCACCCAACTGGATAGAGTCAATTCAATATGGAGAGCCACTCATTCCTAGAGGCACAATGCAGGTCGTGAATTTTGATCTGGATCAACAGTAGGAGAAAAGATTGTCCCCCTTCGAAACTGATAGGGGGAGATAATGTGGGTGTATCCAGATCTCCTTAGTGATGAACAATGGACTTCCAATTCATCTAAAAGGAGGCGAAAAGGGAAGATCCTTACTTCTAATATCGTCTCCATAATTTCTGAAGATGACGGAGGCATTCCTACTCTAACAGATTCGGAAGAAGAAATTGGAGACTCCCTGGTGGCTGATGCGGATCCTCCTCCCTTGGGGACCCGTTCGGAGAAAGATTACTTGATGAACTATGGTCAGGCCACAGATTCTCAGCCGTCTCGAGAGAAGGTCAAACAAAAAGAGCTCAAGTTTGATAAAGTTTTGAAGAAGGGAAAAGAGCCTGTGGAAGATTTATAGAACTCGTTTCAATTCGACATCTTAACACAGTTAGCTAATATTCTCACAAGGATAACCTTGTATGAGCTCCTGAAGCATTCTAAATCTACTAGAGAAGCTTTAAGAGAAGCTCTGCAAGATTCGAAGGTATTTTTGGTACAGATACCAGAAATGATTGAGAAGGAAGAATCTCTTTGCATGACTTGTCACCAGGTCTCTGGTAAGAATGTACCATGCATCACTTTCTCTCCGATAGACATGCAAGTTAGAAGCAATAAGCATCACCGCCCTTTGTATTACAAAGGATGCATAGGGTCTGCAGAGATCGATCGCATTCAAGTTGATCTAGTCTCGGCTTTAAGCATCATGCCACGGAGGATGCGACGGTACCTTGGATTTTCAATGAACAGATTAGCAGCAACCAACACTACTATCTTCGGATTCAATACTAATGGTAGTAGACCGTTGGGTAAGATAAAGTTTAAGTGCCAAATCAGCGACCTGAAGACAGAAGTCACGTGCTATATGATAGATGCAGACACGTCTTACAACTTGCTACTGGGGAGACCCTAGATCCATAATAACCTCGTTGTGCCATCCACGTTACATCAATGCATGAAGTATGTGGATAAAGACGGGAACGTAAGAATGCTGGTCGCGGAAAAGCAACCCTTTAAAGGAGTTGAAAACTATTTTACTGACGCATTGCTATATCAAGATGCATTTGATGTCTCAAATCAGCCTGCTCCAGAAGACTCTAATAGCGGTAAAGAGGCTGACACAGAATCAGGATCTGAAGATTCGGAATCCGATGATTTAATTTGGGACGGTGAGCCCATTGTGATAAGCCTTGAAGGCCTTGATGTAAATAATACCGTTTATTCTGATGGTGAATGGGTGATAAATGAAAGATTAGAGTTTGCTCATTCTTCTGGTGTTGATTCTGAACCTTCAAGTACCAGAACTGATGCGTTCAGCTATTGTTTAGATGAAATATGCTCTTTGGCTTCTTTCCAAGCACCTATCCGATCCTCCTTTCACGAACTAAGTGATGACGTCGAAAGTGCTAACAAGGTCGTTTTTGAGGTTCCTCCCAAAGACGGTACTCAGAAAACCATAGTATTTGGAAGGGCAAGTCACAAGAACAAAATGAAATGCTTAGATTCTGAGAAAGAACAGGGAAATCCTGAGTTCTTCCATTACGATGAAAATTCTCATAGATTATTAAAGAAAATGGGATATAATCTGACCAAAGGCAGGGGTTGAAATTTGGAAAAGGAAGAAGAACAATCCTTCAACCCATTGTCCCAGAACGAAAAATGCCAGATTATTATCAGAAAACTGACAGAGGGTTGGGATATGTCACCACTCCCGAAGGTTCTTGAGGTGAGAGTGCCGAAGAAAGGCAATTCGATCATTCATCAGAATCATCCTGCTGGGATTCAAATATCAGTGTTGGCATGATTTTCTGCGAAGTGTCCGCGAACATGACCTCCGCAATCCAAGAAGACAAAGACCAAGAGGAAACTTCGCCGATGAAAAATGACACCTGGGACAAGCATCTTAACGCGAAGTGGGAGAGTCTGCTTGAATAGCGCGAGCCTCCAACCGAAGATAAAGTAATCCAAATAAATATGGGAAATGAAAAGAATCCTAAATCCATATTTATATGTGAGAACCTATCCTCGGAGGAGAAAGAAGAATTGATATCCCTCATTCGTGAGTACATCGATATTTTCGTCTGGAGTTATGAGGAGATGCCAGGATTAGACCCAAGTGTTGCGGTTCATAAACTGAACATCCCGCCAAATGCTAAGCCTGTAAAGCAATAGCAACAAAGATTTTGGCCCGAGATCATGGAGGCTATTGAAGTTGAAATCAAAAAGTTGATTGAGTTAGGCTTTATTCGCGAGGAACATCACCCTGATTGGGTCGCAAATATAGTTCCTGTAACCAAAAAGAATGGAAAAATTTGAATTTACATTGACTTCAAGGATTTGAGTGAGGCCTGCCCTAAAGACGAATTCCCGTTACCCATCACATATGTTATGTTATGATAGATAATACTTGCGGGTACGAACGTATGACATTCATGGATGGTTTCTCAGGGTATAATCAAATAAAGATGTACCCTGATGATGAGAAACATACGTCTTTCAGAACACATTTGTGGTATACTGCTATACAGTTATACCCTTTGGCCTGAAGAATGCGGGTGCCACTTATCAACGTGCCATGAACGTGATATTCCAATAGTACCTCTGGAAGACAGTGGAGTGTTACGTGGATGACCTAGTAAATCAAAGTTTCTTTCTTTCAAACTAGCCAAGTTAAAAAATACCTCTGGCAAATCACATTTTCTTTCTTTCAAATTTACCAAGTTAAAAATACCTCTGGCGAATCAAAGTTTTTTTCTTTCAAACTTGCCAAGTCAAAAAATACCTTTGGCGAATCATATTTTCTTTCTTTCAAATTTGCTAAGTTAAAAATATCTCTGGTGAATCAAAGTTTTTTTTTCTTTCAAACTAGCCAAGTTCAAAAATACCTCTGGTGAATCACATTTTCTTTCTTTCAAATTTGCTAAGTTAAAAATACCTCTGGCGAATCAAAGTTTCTTTCTTTCAAACTTGCCAAGTTAAAAAAATTACCTCTGGCGAATCAAATTTTCTCTCTTTCAAATTTGCCAAGTTAAAAATATCTCTGGCGAATCAAAGTTTCTCTCTTTCAAACTTGCCAAGTTAAAAAAAATACCTCTGGCGAATCAAATTTTCTCTCTTTCAAACTTGCCAAGTTAAAAAAAATACCTCTGGCGAATCAATTTTTCTCTCTTTCAAATCTGCCAAGTTAAAAATACCTCTAGCGAATCAAAGTTTCTTTCTTTCAAACTTGCCAAGTTAAAAAAAATACCTCTGGTGAATCAAATTTTCTCTCTTTCAAATTTGCCAAGTTAAAAAAAAATACCTCTGGCGAATCAAAGTTTCTTTCTTTCAAACTTGCCAAGTTAAAAAAAAATACCTTTGGCGAATCAAATTTTCTCTCTTTCAAATTTGCCAAGTTAAAAATACCTCTGCAAATCAAAGTTTCTTTCTTTCAAACTTGCCAAGTTAAAAAAAATTACCTCTGGCGAATCAAATTTTCTCTCTTTCAAATTTGCCAAGTTAAAAAAAAAACACCTCCGGTGAATCACATTTTCCTTCTTTGCCTCTGGCGAATCAAACTCTTTGTACTGAAAGTCATTAGACAGTGCGAGTTCCAATCTGATCAGTGAAATCAATAAAATCTCTTTCATTTACAGCAATTTTGGGTGCTTGGAAATTTTTGATTGATTTTAAGATTATCAAGTTAACAGTTATCTCTGGTAATCAATATCAGAATCATCCATTAGTCATCTTAGTTATGAAAAAAGGAAGAGCTTCTTTATTCATTATCAGATCAAAATTACAAAGAATTCTCTAGAACTATACAGTCAACAATAATGAATACAAATTACTGATGTGGAAAAAAAAAGGGAATTTGCTTCTGTAGCCTCTTCTTCCAAGGACAGCTTAAAGGCAATAGTCTGCTCCTGCAGGCTCTTCTCCTAGAATGACAAGTTTCCTTTTGTAGCCTTCTCTTTCAGTATGGCTCGGATCAAAAAGTTTGCTACTGTAGTCTCTTCTTCCGAAAGGGCGAATTTGCTGCTGTAGCTTCCTCTTCAAGGATGGCTTAAGGGTACGGACTTGTTTCTTCTTTCTGACAATGGTTAGGGACCTTCAAGTTGGTTCACCAAGTTATGATCAATAATGTCAGTGACTTGATTAGTTCAAAACTGGGTGTACCAAATGCACACCCCCAAACGTATAACGTGAGGGGTTGCACAAATTCAATGCCCTGGTCATTAGCACCCCAACCTTGTGGGATGCTAGGCAAGAAATAAAACAATGCCACAGACCCGAAATCTTTTCTCTCATGAAAAATACATGAGAGCTTCCAAGACCCTAAAGGTATTGGAAGCAATTACAAGCCCATCGGGTCTGGGTCATTGTTAAGGAGAATAAATAGGGTTATCTCCTGCAGCCAAGTCAAATTCTTGTTAAAAGGAAAGAAGAGAAGAAAGAGGATGATACTAATCAGAAGAAGAAGTTTACCTTAATTAAGAAAAACGACTACGATCAGAAGAACCTTTTCGGTGGAACACCCCGCTGGATTGATGCAGTCTGGAGGTCTTGTAACATGCCAACTCCTATTCATCATTTCGGTTGGAGGAGAAGAAAATATGGCTGCATGAATAAATCAACTACAAAAGAAAAGAAGAGAAGATAAGGGAGAAGAAATTTTCTCACGTCAGAATGATCTTCCATAGAAGAAGCTATGCGTCTTATATAGATGTTCGTCGCAAAAGTTTTGCTTCCTTCCATTGAATACAACTTATATTACAATATAAGTGAACAAGATAAAAAGAACAAACGAGAGGATTTTATATGTTAATCTCTCTCTTTTACAATATTGTGGGATTTTTTGCGATGGGATCTATAGTAATTCCTTTGGACGATCGAGCATCGAACTCTTCTCTGTTGAAGGTGATGGCCAACTGTAGAATTGATCTCCTCTGGTCTTGATTCGTTCAAGGCTCTGTGCGTAACTTGAATATCTCTAAAACTTTAGCAAGGGATCTCAGGTGCCAAAAAGAAAGACCCCTAGGGCTTCCTCAAGAGGGTATTTATAGCCTTAGGATGATTTGAGAGTTTCTATCCAAATAGAATTTGTACTCATCAAGGATTCCAATCAAATATCTTAGTTTTGATTTGAATATCTTGATTTGGAATTCTGATCGGATTCAATTCGGGTATTTGGATAAGCCCAAATCATAATTTTAATCAATTTGAGATTCTGGTTATCTGCTCACGCAAAGATAATCGCATCAAAACGCGAAGCTAAGGAACCAGAACGCGGAACTAACGCGGAGCTATTAAACATCTCCGCGTTTTGTTCAACGCGAGGCTAAAATAGCCAAACGCGGGGCTGCGGAGTTAGCTCCGAGTTCTGTTGTAGAAAAACCTTTTAACTTAGAAATTTTCACTGCCAACAGAACCCCCTCCAAAGTTTTCAAAATGGCTTTGAACTTAGCAAATTTTGAAATACTTTGGATCTTTAGACGCAGAGTTAAAATACCAAGTTTATCTCGTGTTTTGTTCACTTGCGCGGAGCAGATAGCTTCGCGTTTCAGTGAGTAATTGCTCATTAATTACGCAATAATTACTCAGTATTTAATTCTGCTCTGACTTTCGCGCCGAATACCAAGAGGCGGATCATTTAAATAGAGCCTCTAGCTCTTCTTCTTCTTCATTTCATCCGAAGAATTTCAATAGCTCAGAACTCAGGCGACTCAGTTGAGTCAATTTGAAGGGATGATCTTCAACCGAGCTTCCTTCGACTTTCCATAGATTTTCCATCATTAGGATGTCATCTAAGAAGATTACGGCGTCGCGCGCCTCCTCACCATCGGCGACTGTCATTAGCAGCGGCAGCAGCGGCCGAGGCAGTGGCTACAAAGGCGAGCCAATCCATGCCGCACCAATTGAAGGTAAAAATTCCCAAACTTTGAGACTCCTTAGTTTAACTTTGGAGTGTTTTGGCTCGGTTTTAACCGACCAACCAATTTTGAACCGGTGAGATCGCCGTTCTCCGGCCGTAAGGCTTGGGAAGAAAGGAGAAGACGGAGAGAAACTCTGATCTTCTTCTACGCGAAGTTATCGCGTCATCCTCGCGTTTAAAACATGGGGCTATTTTAACTAGCAGTCGCGTTTAAATCGCGAGGCTATTTTGACTAGCAGTCGCGTTTCAATCGCAAGGCTATTTTGATTAGCTGCGCGCGGAGTTTATCCTTAGCTCTGCGTTTTCATACTTAGAAGATTTTTCGAGTTTTCTGTAACTCTTGATTCTTCTTTTGCAGTGAAGTACTTGGACCAGCTCCTTCTTGAAGAGGAGTGCATGTGGCATTACCAGTCTTCTTCAGCAAAAGTAACTCTAAGGAAGCCAGAAGCATATGATTTACAACATAGTTGCAGGTTTCAAGCCCTGGCTCCAAAAGATAAACTTTTGAAGGAGTTACAAGAACTCTGCGACAGCTCATTAAGTTTTCTTTAGGACCATTTCTGTTAGATGACAATCTCTGTCGCTTTCCAAAGGGATAGAAATGATCATTTAAGGGCTTGTAGCATGTCGAATCCAACTTTTGCATCTTCATTAGGATTCTTGTAGCAGTATCTTCAGATGATCCACTAAGGACTTTAAACAGATCATAGTTGACATTTGCAGAGGAGATCTTTTGCATGTGAACCATGGAATTGAGCTTCAACATCCCGTGGAGGAGTCTCACCATTAGATTATTGATGAGTTGATGAATTTGTAGAAGATTTTGGGAGAGCTATAACTCCCTCTTCTTCTGTAATCTTTTGCTTCATGAATAAAGATAATTCCTTTTCTCTTTATCTATTGTCTTCGAGAATCTTGCTTGCTCAACAAATAAATGACTCATTATTTTGGTAAAACAATTTAAGGCTCATTTTCGTAACTTAGACTTGTTAGTATCTGAAATGATCAGATAATGATCATTTAACTTAGACAGAGACGTTTAATCGCACATGCCTTAGTTTTAATGGAGGCAATTCAAGGCTCAGATGCGTAACTTGAATTGTCCATGCCAAAATAATCAAGTGATGATTATCAGATTTTGGCAGAGATGCCAAATTGCGCTTGCCAAGTCCAATTTTCATAGAAACGCGTAGCTAAAATACCGCATTAACTTCGCATTTTACATAGTTACGCGGAGCTAATAGCTTCGCGTTTCTGATGACCACGCGAAGCTAAATAGCTTCGCGTTTTAGGAGTAACTGATCAACCAGTCGCTCCGATTTTCGCACCGAATATCAAGAGGCGGTTTACTTCATTTAAATGGAGTCTTTTTTCCTTCTTCACTCATCTGAAGAATTTTCAAGAACTCCGGTGACTAGAGCTCAAGCGATTCAGGCGACCAGGCGACCCGATCAATTTCTCCAAGCTTTTCGTCGATTTCTCTTCGAAATTTTGAGATCAATGGCACCCAAGACTCGCGCTTCTTCACGCGCAGCCTTGCCATCGGCGGCCGGCGCAAGCAGCGGCAGCAGCGGCCGTGGCAGCGGCGAGCCAGTCCATGCTTCGCCCATCGGAGGTAAGGACCGGTTTTGGGGTGGCAACGCGACAGCCAGTCCATTACTTCACTTTTGGGGCTTTTTAGAACATTTAGAGAGTGATTTGGCTCGGTTTTAACGGGCCAGTCTTCTCTTTTATCGTTGAGATCACCGTTACTCTGGCCAAACTGGCCTGGAGAAGAAGGAAAAGGTCTTTGATCTTCCTCCACGCGAAGCTATCGCGTCATCCTCGCGCTTGAAACGCGGGGCTATTTTGACTAGCTGTCGCGTTTCATCACGAGTCTATGAATTTTAGCTTCGCGTTCGTAAATGCGAGGCTATTTTAATAATTTTGTGCGGTCTAATCTTTAGCTTCGCACGGAGTTATTTTCAGCTTCGTGCGGTCTAATATTTAGCTTCGCGCAGAGTTATTTTCAGCTTCACGTGGTCTAATTTTTAGCTTCGCGCGGAGTTATTTTTAGCTTCGCGCTTCCATACTTAGAAAAATTTTCTATTTTTGTAGAAACTTTTCTAACTCTGATTCTTCTTTTTGCAGTAGGGTATTCGGTGGAAGCTCTTCCCCATAAGCACTACTTTGGTTTTGCTGGGGGTCCTGATCCATCAGCTCAATTTCGCTTCACCACCATCCTGGCCGCATACAAACCAGATTCGAGAGAGCGCAGGGGAAAATTGATCAAATATCATCCCACTACTGCACGGGAGATTATAACTGATGCGGCCTTCGAAGCCATGAACAAAGATGTACTAGAGAAGCCCGCATTTCTCTTTGGGGACAAGATGGAGCAATCAGACCAGATCCTCTTTGAAGAGGAGTGCATATGGCTCTATAATTCTAGCGAAGATTTAATGTTTCTGCCTAGAATGGAGCGTGTCTATCCCCTGATTTATCTTTAGAGGCTAGCGATGCATCATGAGTTAGAGTGGGGGTTAACTCAAGAAAAGGATGGCGTCCCAACGGGCAAATTGGGAGCACATGGGGCTCATCAGGATGGCCCCACTAGATGTATTACTGGTTTGCTTCCACGTAGATTTAGCAAGGAGCACCCAGTAGGAGAGATCCCGATTCGCGCACGAACTTTCCTGAGTGAGTTCATGGCGAAAGAAGGCCAATACCCGGCTAGAGACTTCAGGATGCCTGGTTGGGTTTACTCATCTGGCAACATGTGGTGGGCCCGCCTCGTTCAATACATGTTGGATTCCCATGAACCCATTCAGAAGGAGATTGGTTTATATAAGGCCATCAGAAATGTTCAATTTGGGTTCCCTCAGAGTGCTTATCATTTCTTCTGCTTTCTGGAGATTTACAACCCCGAGACCTGCACCCTTTTTACGCCAGTGGGTGAGCTAGGGTTCGCTCTCCACGAGATGTTCGAGATATCTGGGCTTTCCATGGGCGAAGTCCCCTATGAAGAGTATATCCCCACTACCGAAAAGTTGAACATGCTGATGGCGAAGGATGAGCGCATTTATGCTACATACTGGGAGATGTTGTGCCATTACCGCATCTGTGCCGACATGGCAGGTGTGCATAATCAGGGTATCAGCAACAAGAAATGGGCTGAGTACCTTTTCACTAATTTGAACTCTAAGGATAGTTCAACAACTATCCATGGCTATGCTCCTGTCTACGTCACGGAGATCGATCGCCGCATCGCCAAGACCCGCCTAATGTATTATACTACTGAATCCAACGAAGGTGGATTCGGTCTTGGCACCTCCATCAAGAGTTATCACTATCAAGCTCAGTCCCCAATATCCAATAGAGGTCTCATTGTTGGGTTCTTGATGTTATGGTTAAAAAGGTGTGTCATTCCGTCTTTGCCAAAAGAGGCAATTGCAATGACTGTAGTATATCCAGCAGTTCTCCTTGCATACGGCCGACCCCTCGGACTTCTTCCTGCCATGGTGTGCAATCTACAACATGGATTGCGAGCACTCTGCAATGACTTCATCCCTGCTAATAAGGACAAGGGGAAAGGAAAAGGCAAGTCAAAAGAGATTGCCCAGGTGAAGACTCCGAACCCTAGGGTGGAGATGCCTTACACCTATCTGATGGCGTGGCTCATCATGCACTGCCCCTCTCTGATGAGCGCGGCTGAACACCACTCTGGTGACAATTCTTACTTTGTGGAGTTATACGAGCGCTCCTCATGGAAACATCACTATATGTCTCAAATCCGGAAGACTCTCCGGCATCACCAAAATTATGAGATCTTCCGGTGCTTCCCTGACTTCCCTGGTAGAGGATACGGGTTGAAATTGAAGGATATTGCGGGATCAGATAACTTCACTGCTTTATCCTCGGGAGCGTTCTGGTGGCTCCTTAACATCCATCCCGGGCACCTGGTGTATCGTCAAGATGCCAAGTGTCTTATCGAACCGTACACTCCAATCCGCTTCGCTCGCTAGTTCGGATATTCCCAACTTTATGTGGGTAATTCGAACAAGAATTTTGCCTATGAGGGGAATCTGTACGAGAGTGCCCGCGGCTGGTTCCATTTTGCAGCTGATGGAACCGGAGCTGAATTCGTCATGCCACAGAAGTTGCCAGAACTGGCCATGACTCTTAGCTTTTGCACATGGTACAGCATTGCAAATGCTGACGTGCCCGCCTTCTCCATCAATCGAAGCTGTTGTAAGGAGATTGAGGCTTTCTACAATAGCCGCCAAGGTACTACAAGAGTGAGAGTAAAAGGAATGGACGAATTCCTTGGTGCAGCGGCCGAACCATCAGACGTCAGCGAGTCTAACGATGACGATGATAATAATGATGATGACAACACTGATGTTGGAGGTGCTCCCCAACCTGTCGTCATTCGCCCCTGGAGCCGACCCTCAAACGCCGCGGTGCCCCAAAGAAAGGGCCTGCCAAAAAGAAGAAGAAGCTGGCTCCGGGAACTCTAATAGCCCCGCAAGAAGCGGCTATCAAGTTTGCTTCGGATCTGCTGGCTTCAACTCTGCCTCTAGCGCCGGCAGGGGAGAGTGGACCTGCTGGAGCTCCAAGTGCTTCTGAGGTTCCGGCTCCTCCGACGGTAGAACCTGTCGAACACCCTGCGACGCAACCACTGGGTAGTGAAACGGGTATGCTCCTGGAAATAACGGCGCCTTCAAGTCCGACAACTGGACTTGTATCTCCTGGTATGGCTCTTCGTGTTCTATCTCTTGTCCATTATTTTACTTTATCATTATACGTAACACCATTTTCTTGCTTCCTAAAATGCAGGTGGTCAGCCCCACTCGCCAATGCATTCGACTACCAAGGGGGAGTCTGAGGAGAGGGTGGACTATTTTGGTACAACTGGCTCAGCGGGCGGCTTGGATAGTTCTGCAAATGAATTTGACGCAGACTATTTCACACCCACTCCTGCCTCTGTTCCTTCTTCAGTTCCCCCAATTGATGAACTTGGGAGCGACAACAGGACAGAGTTAATTGTTGCAGCCGCGGCAAGAGAAGCTACCCCGTCTCCAAGTTTGCTGTCTCCAACACCAAATGTCTGCTCCGAAGAGACTTTTCCAATAGTTGTCGGTGTGCCTTTTGCTCCTCAGCCAGCAATACTAACGCCTTCTACCATAATGGCTGTTGAGACACCTGCAACTCCTCCAGCTCCAAGTCTTCCAGCGGGGGATGAGGAAAATTTGAAGTTCTCATTTGAAGCTACTTCTGCCATCGGAGGAGCTTCGGGTGAAGAAACACCATCGTCTACCCCTGCTGGTGGCACTGCCCAAGTGACCTGTACTAATGATGCTTCTCCTCGGGTTCCTAGTTCTGCCAAGTCCATGTTGGCTTTACTGGCCCCGCATGTTATGAATCTAGCACAGGGACGGGCTTCTTCCTCTTTGACACCAACGGACGCTGCTCCTCCTCCACCGACATCTTCCTTAGCGCTGCCTGTTTTAAACACAGACACTATGGACCCTCTTGAAGAATTCTTCAACCATAGTGTAAATGATTTTATGCGGCTACTAAGGAGGTGCATCAGGATGATTCTTGACGGAAGAGATTTCTTTGATCTTGGACGTCCAATGTTGTCCAGCTATCTGGATAATATTGAAAGGATTGGGGGACAAGACCGAGCAGCTCCCTACCGGGCCCGTCTCGCAGCTTTAGAAGATCAGGTGAATACGCTCAACACAATTCGCCAAGCGGACGTTGAAGCGATCACTGAGATCGAGTGGGCGCGTCTTCAGGTAGAGTTGGCGGCTCGTCAAGAGGAATTGAGGCGCCAAGAGGAAGTCTAGTCTCGGGAGTTGGCAGAACTACGAGCTAGCCAGGAATCAGTCCTTAGGGGGCTAGAGGCAGTGGACTTTGATATTGAGGGGAGCCAGGCTGCTATCCTCAGAGCTAGAGATACTATTGCTAAGGCCCGAGCTGTTCTGGAGGCTAGCGAATCTCGGCTAGGAGAATCCGTCAAGAAACGAGAAGAGTTGCTCCTCCAACAAGGACAACTTGAACAAGAAGGCGCAATAAGAAGTCGCACTATTGAAGACTCTCGCTAGCAGTTGGCTTAGCAACTGGCGATAAGTGATGATGACTTACGCCGGCAGGCGCAACACTCTGTGGAGGAGACTCATCGTCGAGTAATTGACGAAGTGATAAACAAGTTGAGGCTTTTAGGGGATCCGTAACTTTGTTCTCTTCTTTTATTCCTTTATTCTTTTTGTAACAAGAACTTGTAATAAAAGAGAACTTTGCTGATTCTCCGAACCCTTTTGTACATCCATTCCTTTTGAATAATGAATAAAGATAACTCCTTTTTTGATTCTTTTATTTGTTGGCTATGAAATTTGTTTGCACAACAGATAACTTGTCATCAAAATGATTTAGTTGTTTTTAGGTAAAATAGTCCAAGGCTCATTTGCGTATCTTGAATGGAGATGGAAATAATCCAAATCATACTGTCAGAGGTAAGGACTTAACATGACAGGTTTTATGGGATTTTTAGCAAACCCCCAGCTATCAACGGATTTGATTAGCCTTTACCAATCGCCGTTTGCGTTGGGCTAGCCATGCTATTCCCCTCAGCATGGTGAGTTGTCGAGGAATTGATTTCCTCTCCCATTTGCTTTTGACAGCATTGGGTAGTTAATTTCATACTTTTACCCCCAGTATGATAGGGTTGGCGAGGACCTTAATCTCCTCTTCCCGCTGCTATAATAGCATTGGTCAATTGATTTCATACTTTTACCCCCAGTATGATAGGGTTGGCGAGGAGCTTGATCTCCTCTTCCCGCTGCTATAACAACATTGGGCAATTGAAAGCTCTTGTAAACAAATGGAGACGGTTCAAGGTTCTTATGCATAACTTGAACTGGGCGCACCAAGATGATCGGGTAAGGATTCATCAAATTTCGGCAGGGGCGCCTAATTGCGCATGCCTAAGAAAGAAGTCCAAGTGCTCATCTGCGTAACCTGAACAAATAGAGGTGGTTCATGCCTTAACTTCGTAACTTGAACTGGGCACACCAAGATGATCGGGTTAGGATTCATCAAATTTCGGCAGAGGCGCCTAATCGAGCATGCCTGAGAAAGAAGTCCAAGTTCTCATCTGTGTAACTTGAACAAATGGAGGCGGTTCAAGGCTCAACTTCGTAACTTAAACTGGGCACACCAAGATGATCAGATTAGGATTCATCAAATTTCGGCAGGGGCGCCTAATCGCGCATGCCTAAGAAAGAAGTCCAAGTGCTCATCTGCGTAACTTGAACAAATGGAGGCGGTTCAAGGCTCAACTGCGTAACTTGAACTGGGCACACCAAGATGATCGGGTTAGGATTCATTAGATTTCGGCAGAGGCGCCTAATCGCGCATGCCTAAGAAAGAAGTCCTAGTGCTCATCTGCGTAACTTGAACAAATGGAGGCGGTTCAAGGCTCAACTGCATAACTTGAACTGGGCACACCAAGATGATTAGGTTAGGATTCATCAAATTTCGGCAGAGGTGCCTAATCGCGCATGCCTGAGAAAGATGTCCAAGTGCTCATCTGCGTAACTTGAACAAATGGAGGCGGTTCAAGGCTCAACTGCGTAACTTGAACTGGGCACACCAAGATAATCAGATTAGGATTCATAAAATTTCGGCAGAGACGCCTAATCGCGCATGCCTGAGAAAGAAGTCCAAGTGCTCATCTGCGTAACTTGAACAAATGGAGGCGGTTCAAGGCTCAACTGCGTAACTTGAACTGGGCACACTAAGATGATCGGATTAGGATTCATAAAATTTCGGCAGAGACGCCTAATCGCGCATGCCTGAAAAAGAAGTCCAAGTGCTCATCTGCGTAACTTGAACAAATGGAGGCGGTTCAAGGCTCAACTGCGTAACTTGAACTGGGCACACCAAGATGATCGGATTAGGATTCATCAAATTTCGGCAGAGGTGCCTAATCGCGCATGCCTGAGAAAGAAGTCCAAGTGCTCATCTGCGTAACTTGAACAAATGGAGGCGGTTCAAGGCTCAACTGCGTAACTTGAACTGGGCACACCAAGATGATCGGATTAGGATTCATCAAATTTCGGCAGAGGTGCCTAATCGCGCATGCCTGAGAAAGAAGTCCAAGTGCTCATCTGCGTAACTTGAACAAATGGAGGCGGTTCAAGGCTCAACTGCGTAACTTGAACTGGGCACACAAAGTTTTATGAACTAGATGGGACAGTTATTCTGTCACCATTTTGGTTCGTCAAGCATAGTATTTCTTCAGAAACTTGCCGTTGATCGGCATCATCATCCTATCGCCATTCTGATTCATTACGCGGTAGGCTCCACTGGAGTATACAGTCTCCACGATGAACGGTCCCTCCCACTTGGGTTCAAATTTACCCTTGGTCTTGTGGGTTAGCACCATCGGCCTTTTAACAGCCAGAACCAAGTCTCCTTGTTTAAAGGTCCTTGGTTTAACGTTCTTATTGAACGTTTGCGCGATTCAGGCTTGATACAACTCAATTTGTTGAGCCCTGAGACGTCTTCCATCTAACGCCTTTAGTTCTTGTAATCTCAGTTGATGGCGCTCTTCTGTCGTCATCTTTGTGGCTAAGGCCACTCTTAATGATGGTATCTAGATTTCGAGAGGCAAGACGGCCTCACTTCCGTAAACCAAGGAGAACGGGGTAGCTTTTGTTGGGGTGCGAACGGTGGTGCGATAAGCCCACAAACATTCTCCCAACTTTTCATCCCAGTCTCGTTTATTGGAAGAGACGAACTTCCGAAGGAGTTTAATAATCGTCTTGTTAAAGGCTTCGGCCAATCCATTTGCCGCAGGGTTATATGGTGTTGAAGCGATGTCCTTGATTCTGAATTTATTACAGAATCTTGAAAACCTCTCGCTGACGAATTGCGGTCCATTATCATGGATGATCCTTCGAGGGATGCCAAAGCGGTAAATAACATGATGCTTAATGAACTTAACCACATCTGTTGTTTTTACCTCTCTCATGGGCACGGCTTCGGCCCATCTTGAAAAATAATCGGTTATTGCAAGAATAAACCGATGTCCTCTGGATGACGGGGGAGTTATCCATTCCCCATGCCTCAAATGGCCAACTTGCAATAGTATTGTGCAAGTATTCTGGGGGTTGATGAATAAAATTGGCATGTACTTGGCATGCATGGCACCGTTTAGCGTATGTCATTGCTTCCGTAATCATGTTTGGCCAGTAGTATCCCAGCCTCTTTATGCGGTCTCCAAGTTTTGGACCGGGCAGATGAGCTCCACATACTCCATCGTGTGTTTCTCTCAGCACTTCATCTGCTTCTGCTTTTGATAAGCAGCGTAGTAGAAGATCATCACTCGACTTTCTATATAAAGTCTGAAGTTTATGATCGAAATAGAATCTCGGGGCCTTCCTCTTTATCGAGGCGGCCTCCTTTGGATTCTCTGGTAATATCACATATAAGGCATAATCTATAAATGGAAACCGCCAATCATGGGGTTCCAGCATTAAGCTTGTCTGGCATACCTCCTTGGTTTGGAATACCGTATCTGAGTGGAGGAGTTCTCTGCTACCAATAGTGACGCTTTTAGCTTCACCTGGCGGGATCGCCAATGATGCGGCTAAAGTAGCAAGAGCATCTGCATAGACGTTCTCATTCTGAGATATATGATATATATAAAATTGTTCAAAATATCCTGCTAGCTCAATAGCTAGCTGATGATAGGGGATGAGGGTTTCATATCTGACTTCATACTCATCCGTCATCTGATTGACGATGAGCTTAGAGTCTCCATATGCCTCTAAATAATTCACCTCCAGTTGCAGAGCTATTTTCAGGCCGATAATGAGCACGTTGTATTACGCCACATTATTCGTTCACGGTTCTGTTAATGAGTAACCGTTAGGCAATATATGTTTATGTGGGGATATTAGCACAACCCCCACTCCAGCAGCGGATCGTCTGGCAGCACCATCAAAGAACATTTGCCATGGTTGTTCTTTGCTAACTGTATTGACCTCTGACGTTTGTTTGGATTTGGACCAAATTGGATGGTCTGCAAGAAAATTGGCGATCGCCTGTCCCTTCATGGCCTTTTGAGGAACGAAGTGTATATCATATGGCGATAGCAATAATGCCCATTTTGCCAATCGGCCGTTTAAGGATCCTGGTTTTATCATCAGGATTTTCAAGGGGCTAACCCGTGATATGACATGAATTGTTTGCCCTGAAAGATAGTGTCGCATTTTCTGAACAGCGAACACTAGGGCTAAACATTCTTTTTCGATCGGGATATACTGACGCTCGGCTTCGATCATTGTCCTGCTTAAGTAATAGAGGGCGTGTTCATGGCCGTGCTCATTATACTGAGCAAGTAATGCTCCTAACGCATCATCCATGGCCCTTACATACATAAGAAATGGCTGCCCAGGGACCGGTGCCATAAGAACAGGAGGTTTAGTGAGATATTCTTTGAGATCGTCAAACGCCTATTGACATGCCTCATCCCATACAAAAGAGACCCCCTTCTTCATGAGTCTAGAGAATGGTTGGTATCGTCCTGACAAATTGGAGATGAAGCGCCGGATATAGGCTAACTTTCCTTGCAATCCCCTTAATTCCTTAAGATTGTGGGGCGGTGGCATTTCACTGATTGTTGTCACTTTTTCAGGATCGAGAAAGATTCCTTTTGAAGTTATTATGAACCCATGGAATTTCCCGCTGGACACCCCCATAAAAGACTTAGTGGGATTCATCTTCAAGTGATGTTTTCGCATAAGATCGAAGACCACTCTTAAATCATGAAGATGATCTTCTTTGTTCTTGCTTTTGACTGCTAAGTCATCTACATAGCACTCTACCGTTTTGCGCAGGTGTTCTTTGAATATGACACTCATCGCGCGTTGGTAGGTGGCACCGGCGTTCTTCAATCCGAAAAGCATCACCGTATAAACGTATACCCCCAGCGGCGTTCTGAAAGCTGTATGCTTTTCATCATCTGGGTGCATCTTGATCTGGTTATATCCTGAGAAGCCATCCATAAAGGACATCCTCTCGTAACCACAAGTATTATCAATCATCACATCGGTGATGGGGAGTGGAAATTCATCCTTAGGACATGCAGCGTTCAAATCTCGAAAGTCGATGCATATCCCGATTTTACCGGTTTTGCTTACGAACCGGCACTATGTTAGCCACCCAATCAGGATGCTGTTCTTCGTGGATGAATCCGGATTTTATAAGTTTATTGACCTCAGCGACTATTACCTCCATCAATTCCGACCGAAAACGCCTTTGTTGTTGTTTAACTGGCTTGGCGTCCTCTTTGATATTTAACCGGTGTGTGGCAATTTGAGGGTCAAGCCCGGGCATGTCTTCGTAACTCTATGCGAACACGTCAATATACTCTTTGATAAGAGATATAAGTTTCTCCTTTTCCAAAGGAGTTAGAGTGTCGCTTATGAAGATGGGTTTCGGGTTTTCTTCCGTTCCCATGTTGACTTGTACTAATTTGTCTTCTGTGGGCGGGTCACGCTGTTCAAAGCGGACATCCTAGAGAGTGTCCATATGCTTGGCCCAGGAATCATCTTGAATATCAATTGGTTCCTCGTCGCTTTTTGGTGCGGCTGAAACCATATTGGCCATCAAGGATTGAAACCAAGCGCCAGTACTTTGATCCGAGTCATGATCAAGTGGAGGTGATTCATCATTGGCCGAAGAACTTTCTTCTTGTCCGGATGGTGATGAGGGAGGAGTAGATACATAGCCCAACCCCGTGCGAGTCTTTTGATAATAATCTGGGCTCTTTCCTCTCGGTCTAAATGAGGGTACAAGATTCCGTCGCCCTTTTCCAAAGTTTAATCCCGGTTTCTGGGTAAAATTATAACCCATCTTCTCCATCATTTGCCGGGATTTCTGTTCATACAAGTGAAATTGAGGTGATGTTTGTTCATCACTTTCACTGCTTTGTCTTTGTCGAGGTGACGTAATTATTTTGCCGAACAGGATCGGCTTTTGGGATCCCTGTCGAGGAGGTACTTCAAAGAAGTGACCTTGTCTTTAGTTATTCTTGATTGAGAGAGGAGGGATGACCTGAGGGCCAAATGGTATGCCGCCAGAACTTCAGGTTCGAACAGGCCATCCACTTCAGTGGAAGTACAAGAGGGTTCAGACTCAGTAGCTACAGCATGCTCGTAGACTAACTTTATATTTTCATTTATAATCCACTCTTCCTCTATTACATCAGCTACATTATCAAGACTCAGACTAAAATCTAAGTGAGAGTTGATTTCATAATCACCCCCATCGCTTTCTTCAGGAAGCTCATATTCAGTATCTGCCTCGTTACCGCTTTCATCAGGCTTTTGAGGCTTGCTAAGATCGTCATTGGAGACTTCATGGGCTGGTTTGTACAGTGCAGCATCTGTGAAGTAATTCTCCAGCCCTTTAAATGGATGTTTATCTGCAATTAGTGTCCGAACTTCTCCTTTTTTGTCGCAATACTTCATGCATTGGTGGAGAGTCGACGGGACTATCATGTGAGCGTGGATCCAAGGTCGTCCCAATAAGATGTTGTAGGAGGTATTTGCATCAATAACGTAGCATGTAGCCTCCGTCCTCAAGTCCCCGATTTGACATCGGAGTCGGATTTTTCCGAGGAGACAACTATTATTGGCATTAAACCCACATATCGTTGTATTGGTTGGTGTCAGACGATGGAGGGAAATCCCTAACAGCTGCATCAACCTTCTGGGTACGACACTTAGCGTAGAACCCGAATCAATTTGAATTCGGTCCACCTTTGTGGATCCAACATATCCGGTGAAATATAAAGGCCTGTTGTGCTTTATATTCCTCACCTGCATGTCTTCTGGAGAGAAGATAATTTGTGGGACCTGCCTCCTTACCTGATGACAGCTGGGGCAAGGATCCTATTCCTCGTTGGCCTGCTCGACAATCTGGGCTAGGAATGACTCAGAGTCTGCCAAGGCCTCTCTCAACGCCTCACGAGTTGACTTTGATAATCGTAGCAACTCATATAGTGTGACTCGGGCTGGAATATTTGCCAGCTGAGCTATTATGTCAAACTTGAAGGCAGTATCTTTGACTCCTTCACCTTTTCCAAGGTTTTTCTAGAAGCGAAGACCTTTCTGCTTTGCAGGCTTGGCGAGTTCCGCATATATATCTTTTGGATCTACTCTGGTGTAGTCCTTGAGATATGTCTTTCCATATCAAGTACCGGAAGGGCCTGCCCCATCTTAATGAGTGGCCATTGTTTCGGGCTCTTCTTCAGAATCTGTGAAGGCTCCCGAAGCTATATATTCTTCCTTTATCTCGCGGAAATGGCATTAACAGTCCGCTTTTTCCCTCGACCCCCTGTGGTAGTCCACTGCTCATCCAGTAGTAAACCAGGGTGGACCCACATAACTTCCCCTTTTTGGGTTGTTACGGGGACAAGTCCTTCTTGAGCCTTATCGTGCGGGTCAAGGTTCTTCGTAACCAACTTACCCTTTGGAATTGGGGTCACCCCTGCGGGGAACTCATGGGTTCCAACCACTATGGTTGCCATATAGGCAGTGACCTTCTTTTGCTCCTCTTTAAGCGTTAGAGCTCCAGCTTCTATTAATACTTGGATTCTGTTCTTCAGAGGGTAACAGTCCCTAGTAGGGTGTCCAACATTCCACTGGTAGAGGCATAATTGGGATCGTTGGTTTTACCAACGTCCTCCGGCTTTCTATTCTCCGGAAGTTTCAACATTCCCTTTCTCAGGAGTAAGTGAAAGAGCGTAGGCGTTTGCTCTGCTTTGAAAGTATAGGTCTTCTCTTGCTGAGGCCTATTTTGTCTGATGCCCTGCTGATTTTGGGGCTTCGAGTTTGGTGGAGGATTTGTCTTTTATGGAGCTGCCTCTGATGCCATCACCGCTTTCCCTTTATTTTTATTACTATTATTTTGGGTATATGGTCTACTGCTCCCAGTGTTTTTAGATCCACGAGACTCTTCAACTCGACGAATCAAATCCTCGGCTTGCTCTCCCTGTTTGAGCAAATATCTCCATGTCTTAGACTCTACGGCCCCCATTTTTAGGAGCACGTTAGTTTTAAGATTATGCCGACATGTCTCGACTAGAGTTTCCTGGACCATTCCGTGTTTGCAATGCACGGACTTCTCTCGGAACCTTTCTATGAAGTTTTTGACTGTTTCTTGTTCCCCTTGTTTGGTTGCAAGGAGGGAATGAACCGTAATCTCGGTATCATCCTCGAAGAAATGTGAGAGAAATAGTTTCTCCACATCAAACCAGGTATTAATAGTACCTGGGGGCAGCTGCATAAACCAAGTAAAGGCAGGCCCTCACAAGGTACTTACGAATATCTTGGTCATTATTGGGTCATTACCCATCAAATGTCCTGCTTGGGACAAGAAGTAATAAATGTGCTGACTGGGAGATCCCTTCCCGTCATATGGCTCCAATTTGAGCGGCTTATACTTCTGGGGGTATGGTACCACATCCCATTCAGGTGGGTATGGTCTTGAGACCCCTGACTCTTTCAACTCATTTTTATGCATTAGTGCTTCGAGTTGACTTTGCAATTTTTCTATCTTTTCTCCATGCAGATCATGGAAAGAAAATCTATCCTCGTCCTCGTGCATCGAGTGGGCTTTCTCTTCTTTTTCTTCTTCGTTCAGATTTTCTTTGCCCCTCTTGGCATTATCCTCAACAAATTTTGAAAGCATCACTTTAAGATCTTCAATTGTTTTTTGTTGCTCTCGAATCATTCTTTCTTGAGCTTCAAATCTCTGATTGATGTCGTCGGGTTTATCCGCCATATATGATGCTGACTTTTGTAGTCGAGATGACGTGGAGGAAGCAGGTGAAGCTATTGCTGAGTTATCGCTGTCATCGTCGTAAGAACCTCTTATAAGCCTCTTATAGTTTCGAGGCGGGACGGCTCCTTATTTAAGTCGAGTGATATGAGGAGGTTCTTCATCACTCGATTCTGAATCATCATCCGTCTCTACAATCTTCTTCCCTTTTCCCACCATATTGGAGGTTACAACTCTCCATTCTTTTAGGGAAGCGGTTCTTATCTTCTTAGTAGGGTTCTTGTTTGACTCGGTTAATCGGTCGAACACCGATACCCTGCTCTTGTTGCAGCCACAATTGTCCATTACAGCGGATACCGATGTCATAAACTGCTGTCATTGACAGACAGGTTCAGTTTGAACTTGTTCTATGCCTCTCTTCTTGGATAGATACTCCCTGATGTCAGTGACCTTAGCCACGGAGTCGTGGGACCCATCTAACGTTTGAGAGGGTCTAGGAGCCCACTGAAGCTTCTTTGGATCACTGGAGTCCAGCTCTGGTCCACTGATGCGACGATCATCCCTGATTCTGTAGTCGGGTTGATCTACGTAGAGCTTAGGAATAGCTTCGCGTTTTGGAATGCGGGCTGAAAATTAGCTTCGCATTTAATCTCATGGGGCTGAAAAATAGCTCCGCGTTTTACTACGCTAGCCTCGCGTTTTAAACTGGCTTGGCGTGTATTTAGAAGTTTCTCTTCTGGAATATTAGCCCCGCGCGGAAGAAAATTCCTGCACGCTAGCTTATTCTTGTGATTAACACAAGTTATAACTTCGCATCTAGCGCGATTTTTACGATTGACGACAATCTGCCAATCATCTTCGCGATTTACGCGGAGGTGAGGCATCTTGCGTTTCTCGCAAATACTACTGGCTTCGCGTTTCTCTCTAAGCTCAGTATTAGCCTCGCGTTGAGAATCATACGCTGGCTGTAAGGAAACTTTATCCTCGCGTTCCTCGTGAGTATTAAAAATCTTGTGTTTCTCGCAAGTTGTACCAGCTTTGCGTTTATCGCTAGATCCAGTAATAGCCTCGCATGGAAAATCACATGCTGGCTTTAAGAAATTTTTATCCTCACGTTTCTCACGAGTGTCAAAAGTCTTGCGGTTCTTGCAAGTGCTACTGGCTTTGCATTTATCGCTAAGCCCAGTAATAGCCTCGCATGGAAAATCACATGCTGGCTTTAAAGAGATTTTATACTCGCGTTTCTCGCGAGTGTCAGGAATTTTGCGACTAGCGCAAATCTTACTGGCTTCGCGCTTCTCGCTAAGCTTAGTAATAGGCTCGCGCGGAGTACCACACGCTGGCTTTTCCTTGCGATTAACACAAGTTGTAGCTTCGTGTTTAACGCGATAATGACTGGTCTCGCGATTAGCGCGAGCCAGTTTGCGAGAGACCATAGCCTCGCGTTCTTTAGCCTCGCGTCCAAGGCGGGCTTTGAGGGCTTTTCGCCTCGCTCTCCGATTTCTATTTCAGAGTTGGGTTCTGGTCAATCCAGTTCCCAGGTCTTCTTCGGCAGTAGGGAGGTCATCCTCTGCTAGGATTTCCTGTCCGAACACCGGCTCTATGGCCGCGGTCTCCAAGGATCCTCGTTCCTTGGTGTATTCCTTTTTACCCGTTACTCGGGTACTGGAGCGCATGCGACGATTGTGTCATGTGTCGTTCATGTTATCTGATGATTTAGAGGAGAGATACTCCTCGTACTTCTGCTGGTCGATTTCAACGACCAGCATATCTACGTCGGATCCGATCAAATCGACGTCCGATTGCACCACAATCTCTTCATCAGTGAAAGAGATGGCTCCCACTGTGGTCGCCAATTTGTTCGTCGCAAAAGTTTTGCTTCCTTCCATTGAATACAACTTAGATTACAATAGAAGTGAACAAGATAAAAAGAACAAACGAGAGGATTTTATATGTCAATCTCTCTCTTTTACAATATTGTGGGATCTGTGGCGATGGGATCTATAGTAATTCTTTTGGACGATCGGGCGTCGAACTCTTCTCTCTTGAAGGTGATGGCCAACTGTAGAATCGATCTCCTCTGGTCTTGATTCGTTCAAGGCTCTGTGCGTAACTTGAACGTCTCTAAAAGTTCAGCAAGGGATCTCACGTGCCGAAAAGAAAGACCCCTAGGGCTTCCTCAAGAGGGTATTTATAGCCTTAGGATGATTTGAGAGTTTCTATCCAAATAGAATTTGTACTCATCAAGGATCCCAATCAAATATCTTAGTTTTGATTTGAATCTCTTGATTTGGAATTCTGATCTGATTCAATTCAGGTATTTGGATAAGCCCAAATCATAATCTTAATCAGTTTGAGATTCTGGTTATCTGCTCACGCGGAGATAATCGCATCAAAACGCGGAGCTAAGGAACCAGAATGCGGAACTAATGCGGAGCTATTAAACATCTCCGCGTTTTGTTCAACGCGCGGGGCTGCGGAATTAGCTCCGCGTTCTGTTGTGGAAAATCCTTTTAACTTAGAAATTTTCACTGCCAACAATAGACAGTTCGGTAATTATGATCTTTGGTTGGGAAAGATAAAGCTGAAATCTTCGGTTAAAATTCTCGGTTCAGATCTCAACAGAATTTATTACTGTTGCATGGGATGTTTAGATCTCGCAGCCTGGAGATCTCATCATTAATAAAGACGAATAACGCTAGGGATTCCACGCTCGACGGCCTCATCTCAAGGCTCGCAAAAGTCTCTACAAATTCTGAAGAGTTTTGGGTTATCCTGCAAACTTCTGGGTAGAACGTCACGAACTTAAGACTCGCAATCCTCGGTGATCGAGATCGCGAATTTAGTGTGGATCTTGTTAATTCGCGAACCTCCGGATGTAAAGTCGCAAATCTGACAGAAGCTCATGAAAATCACGTGCCTGTTATACAGATACCAGAATTGCATGTACAAAGTCATGATTTAGAAGTACAAAATCAAGTTTGCTACATGAGCCAAGCAAAATCAAAGTCAAAAAAAAAGAGAGCTCCCCAAACCCTAGGGAGGAAAAGTCTTTACAATTCAATGATTCAAGAGGGCTTTTATTTTCTCCTCAGCATCGTAAATGTTTTGCTGAATGATCTCATAAGCTTGGAAAGTGGCTTGGCGACGCAATTCCTCGTCACTGGTGATGACATTCTACGTTGCAGTAGCCTCTAGCATATCCAATTCAGTTTGTATCGCTTGAACATCTCTGGTTGTATTGTCCAGTTGTCGCGATAAGTTAGTGAGATTCCTCATTGACTCGTCACGTTCCTTGGTGATCTTGGCCAAGAAAGCTTGAGCTCTGGTGATGGACTCTTGGGTTCTGGCAATAGCCTGGTCATTGTCCTTGACAATTGAAGCAGTAACCTCCACCTGAAGAACTAAAGACTGACGGTCTAACTGACCCTTTTCCAAGGAAGCTCTGCAAGCACTGGCCTTCTCCTGGATCTCCTTCTGGAACCTAAGCTGTTCCTCTTTCAGCTTCTGGAAATGGCTTCAAATGCCTCAGATTTGTCGGCACTCCTAGCCTTCGATAAGAATTCGACATGCTTTTGAAGTTGAGTTATCATAAGTCTAAAAGGAGCAGCTTTCTCTTCTCCGCCAATACTGACTATACCAGTCAAGTAAATATTGAGAACATTGGCGAGCGAAGCAAAAGAAGCCCCCTTCAGTATCTTGTCAATGCAACGATCAAGGAAGTTGAGGAAAGTTTCCACCGTATCCTCAATAAATCAACTTCAAAAATCATCAACCTCTGCATGAGAAGGATCAACAATAGTTGAGGTAGAGACAGTCTGAACTGTACTCTGCTGCGCAAAAGTAATAGCACCAACATCAAGAGGAGCAGAACCTCTGATGGCTTCAGTAGAGCTACCAGCTGCAACATCCCGAACCGAAGTGTCGGCCGGAACAGCTACGACCGCGACCGTCGACATATTAATCTCGGGAGCTATTACCCCTACAGTATTAACAATACGAGTGATGACCTCGGTCACCTTATCAGCATTAGCTTCCGCAATGGTATCATCTGGTGAAGTTACCTCCGCGCCCATGCACTGTAAAGCTGGAGTCAAAACTGGAGCTAGCAAAAACGGAAGAAATTGATAGTTGAATATTACACTATCATTCAATAATAGCATAATTTTAAAGAAAAAGATGGATAAAATATAAGAGGCGAACCTGAAGGTTGAACGTTGGATTCTCCAAGTCAGTACACCTCAGGTCCGAACACCTCAGGCCCGTATACCTCGGTCCGAACGTCTTCGCTCAAATAGACGTACTTACCATGGTCCGATGGAGGGGTGGAAGATCGAAGATCTCCACTGCTGACATCATTGTCATCTCCCCAGTCATCTTGATCTTCTAAGGGAGGTGCTACTTTTGGGGGACCTAATGTGCGAATCTCCCCAATTATCTGTACTTCGTCATCCGTAGTAGTTTGATGAATATGGGCTGCAGAATCCTCTTGTATAGTAGAAGAAGTACCTACTTCAATAGTGACCTGGTGGGTGAGAGTCGCAGGATCCTCTTGAGTAGCAGGAATAGGATCGCTGCGAAAAATGGGTCCTTGACTCCTACGCCTCTTAAGGGAGCGGAGAGTTAATGATGAGTCGTCCTCATCTTCGTCAGGTTCCTCCGCGAGGTCTCAGAAACCAAACTGGGTGCCGCAGTACCTGCTCTAGATGGGGTGTCCTGCGGATCAACGTCCTGCGGATTGGTAGGCAAATCACTAAGGTGCCTTAGTCTCTTCCACTTGTGCAAAAGCTTCTTTGGAGGAGACTGCGGTTGGGGAGAAGTTTTCTTCAAAGTTGGGAGAGGAGAAGCGTCAAGCGAGGCAGGCTGAGTTGATAAAGCCAATGCATTATTATCCTTCTCCCCTTATTGAGTTACCGGTTCCGATTCATCCGAGGCACCTTCTGATCCGAAATCTTCCATTCCTGCGACTTTCGTGCTGCCAGCTTTCTATTTCTGGGCATACCAGGCTCTGATCTCTCTTAGACAAGTATGGTTTACATTGAAATTCTGGGGAGCGGAATTAGTATCCACAAACCACTTGCAGAAACCGAAATTCATATACGAGTTCAGGGTCTTGAGTGGGAGATCAAATCTAGCCTGGGTTTTGCCTGCGACGAAGTGGAACCAAGCTCAGGCTCCTTCAAGAACATTCCCAACTTATTTTCCTGTTGGATTACCAACATAAAATTGATCATACCAGAACTTTCGAGCAAAATGGCTCGGGTAGTAAGGCTCTATATAACAGTGTTCCCCAAACGAAGAACCAAATGTCCTGCGCGGATGTTTATTAACCACCATAAGCACCCCGGAGACAGAACCGTAAACTTATTAGCACTAGCAATGTCTGTGAATTCCTCCCCGTACCCAGAATTTGGAAAGTACAGAAAACATCTGAATAACTCAAAATTCGCAAAGTGATGGAGGGTCTTGCAGATCGCAGCCATGTAGCCCCCTTTCCATTGCGACCTCTCATAATGCTGCACTTTGGGAGAATTTAAATCTATTTGCGAATCGACAGGACTCATCAAAGTGGGGCAATGTAGAACTAGTCAGGCCATCAAATAAGTATAAGGGAGTTCCACACGCGGGTTAGGAGTCTTAATGATTGGATCTCCTTTCTTCCTCTACTCCTTCTTCATGTTACAAAATTTGTCAACCAATTGCCTCAGTTCGCTTTGGATACTGCACACCATCGCGGGCAGCAGACTGAGTCGCCTACCAAATGCAAGTAGGACGGCTGGGTATACGGCCCTAATGGATATGTTCTCCTGCGAAGGAATAACACATTTCTTCAACCATACCATCAAGTAGCCTGCTAAGAAGGCCGGATCAGATAAAGGTTGGAGGGCCTGATAGTGAAAGCTTTCAAAGGATGTTCCAGCTTTGAAAACGTCCTCATCAGACTTGAAGACGTAAGCATCTGTCCCAAAATTTGCGATTCTTCTCTCAACCTCCTTTTTAGAAACTGGAGGAAGGCGAGTAAAATTAGAATTATTCTTGGAAAGGTTGGGAAAAAGGTATTGCAACCACTTCTTCGGCTTCAAATTGCGAGTGCCAGACATGTGGGTGCAAAATGATAATGGCAGAGCAGCTCCCAATAAGTATCATAGACCAAAGGGTCTTGGGTCTTCAACAGATAGAGTTCTTCCCAGTGGGGACGTACTCTTCATATGGGATGTCTCCCATGGGTAGTCCTGAAATTTCATACATCTCGTGAAGAGTGAAACCCAATTCACCACGAGGGCAAAAGATTGTGTAAGTATCGGGATTGTACAGTTCCAGCAAAGCAAAAAAAAATGAAATCTGCTAGCAGGAATACCGTGTTGAAAGCCCTGATAGCGCGATACAGCTTCGCATAATGAAGCTGATCTCTGAAAACATTCAAAAAGAAGTCAGTCAGGATTGCCCACTCTCCTTTCAAAGAGCAGTGAACCCATCCATGGGAACGAAAGTCTTGAATAGGAAACTCCCCTTGCGCATTGACGAATCGGTGCAAGAAAGTCTGTGCGACTATGGGTGTTTCACCTATAGGGAAGTCTTGTTTAAATGACCCCGGGAACAATCCACAAAAGTGTTTCCCAATGGTATGGGGGAAAGCACCCTGTGAGCTAAATCCTCCCAATAGGACGCCGTCCTGCAGCCTGTTTATGTGCCAGTCCATTCGTCTAGGAACAAAAAGGGATTGGAGGAATAAGAATGGGTAGGACCTCTCCATGTTGGGAAAAAACAAGTAGCGACCTTCAACTTGACGAAGCCACTTGTAATCTCCATCTTCCAAACCGCTATCGGGCACCGAAACATGGTCCCCGAACAAAAAGGCTGGTTTACTCAGCAAGGATCGATTATCTCCTTCAAAAGGTGCATTGGTCATTAGTTCTCGCAATATTGAGCGAGTAAGATGGAGAATTTTATTTTCACTCTCTTGGCTATCTGATGCTGTACAATGCGGAAAAACTTGACCAAATCTGAACTCCTTCTTCCCGTCATAGCCACCCGACTATCCAAAATAATGATCCTTAGGCCAAGGATTCAAAGCGTAATCAACTACAAAATAAGCATTCAGATTCAAGACAAAAATTAAGAAAGAGATTGCCTTTCGAAAGTATGTTGAAATTTTTTTACCTCCAATCAAGGGTTCCTGCCGAACCACTATTGAACTGGAGGTTGCTTGAAGATCTCGATGGCCACTGGCAGAAGCATCAAAGGAGGAAGCTTTCTTTGGCATCTTTTACAAATTAAGGAAGTCCTTCACGAGAAGAATCGAAAGATAAAAGAGGCTGAAGACAAGAAGCCTTAAAAACCCTAAAGAAAAAGCTTGGATTTCAAATTTTTTTGAGATAGGAATGACCTCTCTCATGAAATTGAGGTTATATATAGCAGATGATTTGATGGCCATGATCTTCAGATAGACGTGATCTCTGGCCCAAATCTCGTGAGTACCTTTTCATTTAATGCGGCTCAGAGAGTGCCTCAATTCTTATGCCGTATAAAGCAATCGCTTTCCAAATTTTCCGTAACCAAAAGGGGAGTTCGCGACCCTAATACAGAGTTGTGTTCCCTCCAAAAGGGGAATTCGCGACCCCAACACAGAGTCATGTTCCTTCCAAAATGAAAGTTCGTGACCCTAATACAAAGTCGTGTTTCTTCCGAAAGGGAAACACGCGACCCTAATAGAGAGTCGTGTCCCTTTTAAGATGAAAGTTTGCGACCCTAACACAGAGTCGCCTTCTTCTCCAAAATGAAAGCTCATGATCCTAATACAGAGTTGTGTTCCTTACAAAATGAAAATTTACGACCCTAATATAGAGTCGTATTTCCTTTCAAGAGTTGAAAATTGTGGCCCTAACACAGAGTCACATTTTCCTTCAAAAGTAGTAAATTCGCGGTGCTAATACAGAGTCGTGATCCTTTTAAATGGGAGTACAAGATATTGAGACAAAGTCATGCTGCCTTCAATTGAAGAAAATTCTAATACAGAATTATACTCTCAGAGATATGAAAAATGGAGATTCTAATACAGAATGTTATATCCAAAGTATTCCAAAACTTCTCAAAGAATCATGAGAGTTTTGAAAACTTTGGAAGCGGTTTTTGTCGATGAAAAATTATGGAGTCATCTGTCAAAATAAACAGACCCGCGAATTTAGGGCTGGTGTCGACAAAAAATTCTGGAAAGCAAAGCAGATCCGCAGATTCAAACATAGAAGTTCGCAACTCAGTAGATCTGCAAACCTGAAGATTGAGGTTCGCGACCTAGTGACGACAGAACAGGTTCGCGAATCTAAAATTGAGATTCGTGACAATACCCTTAGCTTTCGGGTGGGGGTTTAATTCAAAGTCACCCAACCCGAACAGAAGAACTGCCACCTCAGATCGTGAGGCTAACTGCCAAACGAATGCAGCGGTATTACTTCGATCGTGGGGGCAATCGCCTAACGAATTTGATGGCACTTTTCGAGTACTGGGAGCTAACGGTCGAGAAAATATGACGGGACATTACTCTAAAACCCCTATAAAAGGTGGGGGAGCGAAAGAGAGACAAACAGATACAGACGGATATCTTCTCCTAAGAGTTACCCCTTGTGATCAAGAGTCGAGAGCCTTTCTTTTTCCTTTAGCCAACTGAGGGAGATTGTACGGAGTGTCAATGGAGAGTAGGATCGTCCTCCATAGCTACATAGGAACCCAGCCTTAAACAAAGAGGAAATCTATCTTCCTCATCTTCTGTAAACGGAAAACCGTTAGATCGTAATCCTTTATCGAAAAGACTTCGATATAAAGAGCGTTGCATTTTTTATGGCGAACAGAAAATTGGCGACTCCGCTGGAGACAACCATCACCTTCGATGATCTGGTGGTAGCTCAATTTGACAACATTCCAGTTGGTAGTATGGTCGACTCGCTCACCATTCACGTCGACCAGGAAAGGTATGAAGAATTCTTTTCTTTAGGCTCCAAGAGCCCTACTTCCCTAAGGGGATACCGTAAAATCTCTAAGGGGTCAATCCCCAAGGAGGCTTTAATGGCAATAACTCAGCTAAGGGAGTCGACGGACCAAGTTAGTTCGAAACCCTCCTCCTCAATATTGGGCTCTATGCCAGTTTCGACTAAGACTCTTGATCTCTCAAGCAAAGTGGACCAAAGTCCCTCTTCAACAAGGGGAAACGACCACTATCCGCTCCGCGAGACTGTGATGCGGAGAAGGAGGTTCCTCTCACTCGTACAACGAGAAGAAATCTAAGAAGAAGCAAAGTTCGTGCCCTCCGCAGGATCACGCAACGAAAGGAAACCACCAACTCATCCCGGCAAAAACCTACCACACAAATATGGAAGCCAATAGGCGAGGTTGGTCGAGACGCAGAAGGATTTACTCGCGTTTCCTACAGGAGGCGGAGTAAGTCCATCAAAGTTATCCATGATCACAAATGCGAAGCATACATCCGTGTTCCTCATGTTCCAGGGAGAACGTCTAATCACGTGATTGATCGCGGAACCTGTGAACCTCAAATTCGCGGAAAATGCATGCCTATCTGCAAGGCTGAGACTGTGCCGTTCCCGAAGCTATCTCTCACGAATGACGCCGTCACAAAGAATTCCAGTGCAAGAGATCTTAGGGAACTTCTGAACAGAAAAAGGAAAAAATCTTATGTATCTCACTGCCACCGTGAACGACTGATCAATGCAATACTGTCTCACTGTCATTGTTCAGCCCATACCAGATCCTCGGTGTTTCATCGATTGTTGGCTCCATCGACATCTTCATTCCAACTGGCAAAGAGAAGGCGACGAAACGGGCTTGAGTTTTCTGAGCCAGAATATCTTGCAGTGTCATCCAACATGATAAGCGTCGGAGAAAAGAAGAAGAAAATGAAGGCGAAGAAAGTCTCCGAAGGAGAAGCTTCTGACCCAGAGCTCTCTTCGAGTTTGAAGGATCTATTCAATAAAGAGCGAGAGTTTTCTGAAACACTCGACTCAAAAGTGGGACGGCAATCCCCATGAATTATAGATAGATGGCGAGAATCTCTTCTGATGAAGAAGATATAGTCAAATCTGTTATGGCTGAATCGCAGACATCCGACTCCTTCCTAGAAGATTCTGCCTCTGCATATATGACTCAAAACAATGTCTCAGAAGAGTTCATGAGGAGAATGGATGAACAAGATAAGCATATCCAGCAACAGCAGAACACTATCAGCGAGCTTAAAGATATGCTACATGTTCTGATGGAATTGGAGAAGACTAGATTGAAGAATATAGGAAAGAAGACAAAAGAAGAAGGTCTTCACAATAATGAAGAACATCATGAGGATGACGGCAACCGTTCCGTGCATCAAGAAGGGAACGCGAATGTTGTTTGGGTGGAGAGCTTCCAAAATCAACTGAACGCTCTCATGCATAAGAGCGAGTTACAAGAGCTTGGCGTGGTAAGGCCGTATCCCATGGAATAGGAAAGTGTGCCGCTCCCAGAAAGTTATAAACCATTGAAGCTCAAGTCTTTCGATGGTAAAGGATCACCGAACCAGCACCTTTACTATTTTAAATCGCAGATTGGGCATTTAGCCGGAAATGACCCCATTATTACGAGGGTATTCATTAGTACCTTAACGGGACTAGGTTTTGAATAGTTCCGAAGACTAGAGCCAGGAACCATCAATTCATGGAGCGACATAGAGAAAGTCGTTCTTACCCGGTTCTATGAAGATGATATGGAAGTGTCAATGATAGCGCTTCTACCCACTAAACAAAGGAAAGGAGAGTCAGCCCAGGATTTCATCAAAAGATTCTGAAACGATACTCTCAGATGTCCGCATGGGATGCCAGAAAAGACCTTGGTAGAAACCTATCGACATAATTTATCGACTAAGGTTCTAGCCAGAATGGGAGCAGTGAAGTCCTCAACTTAGAAGGATCTTGCCCTGCAAGCTGAAGAAGCTGAAGAAATTGCGCAAAGACTTGAAGAAGAAGGAGGCGAGGAGAAATAGAAGCGAAGTGGCGATAACAACTATAAGTCCCGACCCCGAGGATATAAGGAAAGCAGACAATGGTCACTGATACGCCACAATCCGCGAAGACTTCTCCGAAGCTCCCTCCTCAGACACGAATACCGCAAAAGCAATACTCCTTTAAGGATGAGCACACGAAGACTATCTTCAACCTCCTTATGAGTAAGAAGATGCTAAAGCTGATGGAGTCTAAACATCCAGAAGAAGTAGGGAAAGTTAATGATTCTAACTACTATGTCTACTATAGGATCATTAACCACCCTACCCAAAACTGCTACATCCTTAAGGACAAAATTCAAGCCTTAGTAGACGCTAATGTCATCAAGCTCCAAGAGCACCAGAAGAAGTTGACCGCGAATATGGTGACATTCAAGTTCGACAAAGCGCCCAACTGGATAGAGTCAATAATTCAAGATGGAGTGCAACCCATCCCTAAAGGCACGATGCATGTCGTAAATTTTAATCCGCACCAACAGCAAAAGAAAGGACTGTTCCCCTTTGAAACTGATAGGGGGGAGATACTGTGGGTGCACCCAGATCTCCTAAGTGATGAACAATGGACTTCCAGTTCATCTGGAAATAGGCAAAGAGGGAAAACCTTTACCTCCAATGTCGTCTCCGTGATTTTCGAAGATGACGGAGTCATTCCTGCTTTGACCGATTCGGAAGAGGAAATCGGAAATTCGTTGGTGGCTGACGCGGATCCTCCTCCCGCGGGAACCCGTTCAGGAAAAGATTACTTGAAGAACTACGGCCAGACAATGGATTCTCGACCACATCCAGAGAAAGTCAAATAAAAAGAGCTTAAGTTTGATAAAGTTCTAAAGAAGAAGGGAAAAGAGCCTGCGGAAGACTCGCGGAAGTCATTCCAGTTCGACATTCTAACACAGTTGGCCAATATTCCCACAAGGATAACCTTGTACGAGCTCCTGAACTCTCTAAATCTACTAGAGAAGCTTTAAGAGAAGCTCTGCAAGATTCAGAAGTATTTTTGGCGCAAATACCGGAGATGATTGAGGAAGGAGAATCTCTTTGCGGGACATGTCACCAGGTTTCTGGTAAAAAACATCCCTTGCATCACTTTCTCTCCGGAAGACATGCAAGTCAGGAGTAATAAACATCACCGCCCTCTGTATTACAAGGGATACATAGGATCTGCAGAGATCGAGCGCATTCAAGTTGATCCAGGCTCGGCCTTAAGTATCATGCCCCGAAGGATGCTACGATATCTTGGATTTCCGATGAATAGACTGGCAGCAACCAACACTACTATCTTCGGATTCAATGCTAATGGTAGTAGACCGCTGGGTAAAATAAAGCTCAAGTGTCAAATCGGCGATCTAAAGACGGAAGTCACGTGTTACGTGATAGACGCGGACACATCATACAATATACTATTGGGGAGACCTTAGATCCATAGCAATCTAATTGTGCCCTCCACGTTACACTAATGCATGATGTACGTCGACAAAGACACGAACGTAAAAACGCTCGTTGCAGAAAAACAACTCTTTAAGGGAGTTAAAAACTACTTTACTGACGCGTTGCGGTATCAAAATGTGTTCGGTGTTTCCGACCAGCCTGTTCCAGATGACTCTGATAGCGGCGAGGAGGCTGATACGGAATTAGGATCCAAAGATTCGAAATCCGAGGATGCAATTTGGGACGGTAAGCCCATTGTGATAAGCCTCGAAGGCCTTGATGTAAATAATGCCGTTCACTCTGATGGTGAATGGGTGATAAATGAAAATTTAGATTTTGCTTATTCTTCTGGTGTTGATTCTGAGCACTCAAGCACAAGCACAGATGCAATCAACGACTGTGTAAATGAGATATATTCTCTAACTTCCTTCCAAGCACCGATCCGATCATCCTTACACGAATTAAGTTATGACGTTGAAAATGCTAACTAGGTCATTTTTGAGGTCCCTCCCAAAAACGGAACCCAAAAAGCCATAGTATTTGGAAGAGCAAATCACAAGAACAAAAAGAAATGCTTAGATTTTGAGGAAGAACAGGGAAAACCCGAGTTCTTCCATTACGATGAAAATTCTCGTAGATTAATAAAGAAAATGGGATATAATCTGGCCGAAGGCAGGGAGTTGAACTTCGGAAAAGGAAGAAGAACAATCCTTTAACCTTTTGTCCCAGAAGGGAAAATGCCAGTTTATTACCAGAAAACTGGCAGGGAGTTGGGATACGTCACCACTCCCAAAAGTTCCTCAGGTGAGAAAACCGTAGAAAGACAGTGCGATCATTAATCAAAATCATCATACTGGGACTCAGATGTCAGTATTGGTATGATTTTTCGTGAAGTATCCGTGAGCATGGCTTTCGCGATATAAGAAGACGAAGACTTAAAGGAAATCTCGCCGATAAGAGACGACCCTTGGGCCAAGCATCTTAATATGAAGTGAGAGATCCAGTTTGAACAGTGTGAGCCCCAACCGAAGATAAAGTGATCCAAATCAATATGGGAGATGAAAAGAATTCTAAACCCATATTTATAAGTGAGAACCTATCCTTGGAAGAAAAGAATGAATTGATATCCCTCATTCGCAAATACATTGATATTTTCGCCTGGAGTTATGAGGAAATGACAGGGTTGGATCCAAGTGTGGCGGTTCACAAATTGAAAATCCGGCCAGAGGCTAAGCCAGTAAAACAACAGCAACGAAGGTTCTGCCCAGAGATTATGGAAGCTATAGAAGCTGAAATCAAGAAGTTGATTGAATCAAGCTTTATTCGCGAGGAACAGCACCCTGATTGGGTCTCGAATATAGTTTCCGTGACCAAGAAAAACGAAAAAATCCGAGTTTGCATAGACTTTAGGGATTTGAATGAGGCTTGCCCTAAAGACGAATTCCCGCTACCTATCACGGATATTATGATAGATAATACTTGTGGGTATGAGTGTATGACGTTCATGGATGGATTCTCGGGGTATAATCAAATAAAGATGTACCCTGATGATGAGAAGCATACATCCTTCAGGATACCACTCGGGGTATACTGCTATACAATCATGCCCTTTGGCCTAAAGAATGCAGGTGCTACATATCAACGCGCCATGAACGCAATATTCCAAGAGCACCTCCGGAAAATAGTGGAATGTTACGCAGATGACCTAGCAATTAAGAGCAGAAATAAAGACGATCACTTGAAGGATTTGAAGACAGTGTTTGACCTCATGAGGAAGCACCAGCTCAAGATGAATCCAACTAAGTCTTTCCTGGGGGTTTCCAGTGGAAAATTCCTCGGTTTTGTCATAACGTCGAAAGAAATACATCTTGATCCAGATAAAGTCAAGGCTATCAAAGACATGCCACCTCCCTGTAACCTTAAAGAGTTAAGGGGATTGCAAGGTAGGCTGGCATACATCCGCAGGCTGGCATACATCCGAAGTGTCATTTGTTTGGGATGACGCATGCCAAAAGGCTTTTGAAGAAATCAAACAATATCTCACGGAGCCACCAGTGCTTGTATCCCCAATCTCGGGAATGCCTTTCTTGCTATATGTAAGGGCTATGGACCATTCTTTGGGCGCTTTGCTAGCGCAGAAGAATGAGTCAAGCCATGAACAAGTTATTTACTACCTCAGCAGAATGATGATCGGGGCGGAACACCGGTATAATCCTGTGGAAAAAGAATGTCTAGTTTTGGTATTCGCAATACAGAAAATGTGGCACTACTTAGCTGGACAAACCATCCACGTTGTATCGAGAGCTAACCCCTGAGAATACTAATGCTAAACCCGGGTCATTGAATTCAAGACTATCCAATTGGGCTATTTTGCTATCACAGTATGATATGCACTTTGTCCTACAAAAGTTTGTTAAAGGACATGCTGTAGCGGACTTCTTAGCCGAACATCCAATCCCGGCATCCTCGAAGTTATACGAACAAATCCTGGGAGAGTTAGAAGAATGGGACTTGATTCCAGAAATGGATGACTCGCAAAAGTCTTCCGAGGCAAATACAGTCTTGAAAGGTGTATGGCAACTTTTCTTTGATGGTGCCTCCCGAATAGGATTTGAGGGAAAGATGACAGCGGGGGTAGGAGTTGTTTTCGTCTCTCCCCGCAACTACATCATTCCTCGAGCTTACTCATTAACAAGCTCGTGCTCCATCAATGTCGCAGAATATAACGCCCTCCTAATCAGCTTAAAAATAGCCAAACAACTGAGGGTCAAATATTTGGAGGCATATGGGGACTCTCAACTTATTGTGAATCAAGTAAAAGGGGAGTACGAGGTCAAACATGAAGACTTCCTGTCGTATTATCGTGCGGTGATCAAGATCACCGATGGTTTCGATGGTTTCTATATCAGCCACATAAATCACCACCGAAATAGTTATGCAGATTCGCTAGCTTCCTTGGCTGCTACATTAGCCTTTCCCAAGCATGCTAGAAGGCAAATTATGGTAGGAAGCAAAGAATTATTTTGTCCAAAGGACGAGCTCAAAGAAGAAATAAAGAAACCACAGGAAGACGAAGCTGACGCTTTCGAATCAAGCCTAGAACCGAGGTATTGGCGTTTTCCTTATATAGACTATGTCCTTTACGGTATATTACCCGAAGGTCCAAAAAAAACCAAAGCAATTCAGAGAAGGGCTGTCCGGTTCTACTACAACGCAGAACTCCAGATATTGTATAGGAAATTTTACGACGGAATTTTACTTCGCTGTCTCTCCAACAGCAAAGCTCAAAAGGTACTCGAAGAAACTCATGCTAGCATTTGTGGAGCACACCAGCCAAGGCCGAAACTCTGGGATAGAATCCGAAGAATGGGTTATTACTGGTCTAAGATGATGACAGAAGTGGTTAACTACGCCAAGAAGTATAGGGCCTGCCAAATACATGCAAACTTTATACATCAAGTTTCGGAGTATCTTCACCCAACGGCTACATCATGGCCGTTTGAACAATGGGGTATGGACATCGTAGGGCCAATTTCTCCACCATCAACAAGAGGACACCGGTTCATTTTAGCTATAACGGATTACTTTTTGAAAGGACTAAGGCCATTTCCCTAACCGAAGTAAAGTCCTCAGATGTTATCAAATTCATCAAGCACCATGTGCTTTATCGCTTCGGGGTGCCCAGAAGAATAATTCATGACAACGGACCCCAGTTTTTGAGCCAAGTGTATTCTAAATTCTGCAACAAGTACAGGATCAAGGATGTAACTTCATCGCCATATTACCCTGCAACTAATGATCTAGCAGAAGTTTTCAATAAGACCATTATAAAACTTCTTAAAAAGTTTGTGTCATCAAATCAAAGGGACTGGAACGAGAAGCTCGGAGAATGCCTGTGGGCGTATCGCACCACAGTCCGAATCCCCACTAATGCCATGCCCTTCTCTTTGGTATATGGGTCAGAAGCAGTCTTGCCTTGGAAATCCAAATCCCATCATTACGAGTTGCATTAATAACTAGAATGACGCAAGAAGAAAGACATCAACAAAGGCTCCAAGAATTAGAAGTCTTGGATGATAAGCACTTAGAAGCTCAACAGAATATCGAGCTATTCTAGGCACGGATCTCCAGAACTTTTAACAAAAAGGCTAAGCGAAGAACTTTCAAGAAAGGTGATCTAGTCTTGTCAGTCAGAAGACCGATCATAACTAGCCAGAAGCCTAGAGGGAAGTTCCAGCCAAAGTGAGAGGGACCTTTTGTCATTGATACGGTCTACTCCAACGGCGCGTATCGGTTGGCGAAGCCGAATAGTGATAAGATTGTGATGCCGATTAATGGTAAATTCCTGAAAAAGTATTACTCTTAGTGAAATTGCAAAACACCAGTCATAATATAGCCTGGGTAGTTCTATGCAAATTATGAAAACAAAGTTTCTCTGTAATCAGAAGTTTATTAATGAAGATTCTTGATTCCGAACTAAAAATCTTTAGGTCGCGAGTCACATTTTCCCCTCTTTCGAAATTACCAAGTTAAATAATATCTCTAGCGAACACGATTTTCTTTTTATCAAATTTGCCAAGTTAAATAATACCTCTGGGCAACCATATTTTCTTTTTATCGAAATTGCCAAGTTAAATAATACCTCTGGTGAACCAGATTTTCTTTTTATCAAATTTGCCAAGTTAAATAATACCTCTGGCGAACCAGATTTTCTTTTTATCAAATTTGCCAAGTTAAATAATACCTCTGGCAAACCAAACTTGTCAACAAGAAGCTCTTTCATTCACAATAATTTTGGGTATTTAGAAAATTTTGATTCATTTTGAGATTATCAAATTAACAGTTACCTCTGGTATTCAATATCAGAATCATCCTTCAGATACTCTTAGTTACGTAAAAAGAAAAAAACTTCTTTATTCATCATCAGAATAAAATTACAGAGAATTCTCTAGTGTTGTACAGTCAACAAGAGTGGATACAAATCACTGATGTAAAAAAAAGAGAGGAAACTTCTTCTGTAACCGTCTCTTTCAGCATGGTTCTGATCAAAAAGTTTGCTCCGGTAGGCTCTTCTTCTCGAATGACAGACTTGCTTCTATAACTGTTTCTTTCAGCATGGTTCAGATCATAAAGTTTGCTCCTGCAGGCTCTTCTTCTGGAATGACAGACTTGCTTATGTAGCCTTCTCTTTGGGCATGGCTCAGATCAAAAAGTTTGCTCCATGGCCTCCACTTCCAATTTGCTCTTGTAGCCTCTTTTTAAGGACGGCTTAACGGCACAATCTTGTTTTTTCTTTCCGACCACAATCCGAGACCTCCTGGTTGGTTCCCCCAGTGATGATGCCAGTGACTTGATTAGTTCAAAACTGGCATATCAAGTGCACACCCCAGATGTACAACATGACGGGTTGCGCAAATTCAAGGTCATGGTCATTAGAACCCCAACCTTGTGGAGTACTAGGAAAGAAGAAAAACAATGCCACAGACCCGAAATCTTTTCTCTCATGAAAAATTCATGAGACCTTCCAAGACCCTCGAGGTATTGGAAGCAATTATGAGCCCATCGGGTCTGGGTCATTGTTAAGGAGAATAACTATGGTTATCTCCTGTAGCCGAGTTAAATCCCTGTTAAAAAAGGGGAAGAAAAAGAAGGAAGAGAAGGATATGAATCAGAAGAAGAGATTTACCTTAATTAAGAAAAATGACTACGGTCAGAAGAACATTTTCGGTGGAACACCCCACTGGATTGATGCAGTCTGGAGGTCTTGTAACATGCCAACTCTTATCCATCACTTCGGTTGGAGAAGAAGAAAATATGGCTGCACTAGATCGGCTACAAAAGAAAGGAAAGGAAGAGAGTTAGGAAGAAATTTTCTCACGGCAGAATGATCTTCCATTAAAGAGATCATGTGTCTTATATAGACGGTCTGGTGGCCGTGATCTTCAGTTTAGAAGAGATAAAACCGAAATCTTCGGTCAAAATTTCAGTTCAGATCTCAACAGAATTTATTACTGTTGCATGGGACGTTTAGATATCGCAGCCCGGAGATCTCATCTTTAATAGAGACATGCAACGCTTGGAATTCCACGCCCAACAAGCTCATCCCATGGCTCACAGAAGTCTCTACAAATTCTGAAAGAGTCTACTGTCTATTCCGCAAACTTCCAGACGAAGCATCGCGAGCCAAAATTCAGGAACCAGGGTCGCGGATTAAATATGGATTGTGTTAATCCACGAACCCCTAGACTTCACGTGACTTAAGAAAGTCAAGTGACAAATATACAGATACTAGAATTTTATAGTGGTTCGCAAACTTCAGACAAAAGATGGGAGTTTCGTTACAAATCTTTGAAGAACAACTGCAAAACCGTACCTTGGAAGGCCAAAATCAGGTTCCCTATAAACGACAAGGGAACTATTACAAAAAAAATATAGTAGAGAGCTAAAACAGATGTATACAAACTTTTACAGTTCAATGATTCAAGAGGGCTTTTAATTTCTCCTCTGCATCATCAATGTCTTATTGAAGGGTCTCATAAGCTTGAACAGTAGCTTGACGATGCAATTCCTCTTCACTGGCAATAACAATCTGCGCTGCAGCAGCCTCCAGCGTACCCAATTCAGCTTGTGTCGCCTGGAGATCTCGGGTTGAATTGTCCCATTGGCGCGATAAGTTGGCGAGGTTCCTCATTGATTAATCGCACTCCTTGATGATTTTGGCTAAGAAAGCTTGAGCCTTGGCGATGGTCTCTTGAGTCCTAATAATAGCTTGGTCATGGTCCTTGACAATTAAAGCAGCGGCTTCCACTTGAAGAACTAAAGGCTCGCGGTCTGATCGACCCTTTTCTAAGGAGGCTTTGCAAGCATTTGCCTTCTCCTGAGTCTCCTTCTGGAACTTAAGTTGTGCCTCTTTTAGCTTCTGGAAAATGATTTCCAGTGTCTCGGATTTATCAGCGCTTCTGGCTTTTGATAGGAATTCAACATGCTTTTGAAGCTGAGTTATCATAAGCCTAAAGGGATCAGCTTTATCCTCTCCACCAATGCTGATAATACCAGTTAAGTAAATATTAAGAACTTTGGCAAGTGAAGCAAAGGAAGCCCCCTTTATTATTTTATCAACACAGCGGTCCAGGAAGTGAAGGAAAGTCTCTACTGTGTCCTTCAATAAATCAATCTCAAGCATGTCAATTTTTGCATGAGAAGGATTGACATTGGCTGAGGCTGAGGCGGTTTGATCGGTGCCCTGTTGTATAGGGGAAACCAAGCTAGTACCAGGAGGAATGGAACTTCTGGAGACTTCAGCAGAGCTATCAATTACAGCCTCCTAAACCATAACATTGGTCGGAACAGCTGTGGCCAAAACCGCGGACAAAGTAGTTTCGGGAATCACTGCTTCCATAGTATCAACATCGGAAGTAGTAACTTCGGTCGCCTCATCAGTGTCAGCTCCCGCGATAGTGTCATCTGGCAAAGTTACCTTTGCATCTGGAGTTGAAACTGAAGTTAGCAAAAGGAGAAAGTTAATATTTAAAATACAGTGTCATTTGGTGATAACATAATTACTAAAGAAGGAAGACGCACACCTAAAGGTTGGACACTGGATTCTCCAATTCCATACACCTTAGGACCAAATAGTTCAAGCCCGTATACTTCGGCCCGAACTTCTTTGCTCAGGTAAACGTACTTACCGTAGTCTGAGGGAGGGGTAGAAGAGCGAAGATTGCCACTACTGACATCATCGTCGTCGCCCCATTCATCTTCATCTTCCGAAGGAAGTCCTGCTTTTGAGGGACCTGATGTGCGAATCTCCCCAATGATTTGCACTTCATCTACAGTGTCTTGAGCAACAGGAGCTGCAGAATCCTCTAGTATGGCCAAAGAAACACCAACTATAACAGTGGCCTGACAAATAGGGGGGTCGAACCCTCTTGGGTAACGGGAGTAGGATCACTGCAGAGAACAGGTTCTTGACTCCGACGCCTCTTAAGGGAACTGAGAGTTAAAGATGAGTCATCTTCATCCTCCTCGGTTTCCTCAATGAGAGACTCAGAAACCAGAGTGGGTATTACAGTTTCAGTCCCAGATGGGGTGCTCTGCGAATCAATCCCCTGCGGAATGGTAGGCAAGTCACTGAGGCGCCTTAATCTCTTCCGCTTATGTGAAGATTTCTTGGGAGGAGACTGATTGAGGAGAGGTCTTCTTCGATGTCGGGAGAGGAGAAGCATCAAGAGAGGCAGCTTGAACCGGTGCATCATTGTCCTCTTCCCTTTATTGGGTCATCGGTTCCGATTCATTAGATGTGCTGTCCCCCCTAAAATCCTCCATCCCCGCCACTTTTGTGCTGCCAGCCTTTCTTTTCTGGGCATACCAAGCTCTGATCTCCCGTAGGCTAGTATGATTTATGTTGAAATTCTTGGGAGCAAAATTAGCATCCGCGAACCACTTACAGAAACTGAAGCTCATACTCGAATTTGGGGTCTTGAGCGGAAGATCAAATCTGGCCTGAGTTCCACCTGCGACAAAGTGAAACCAAGCTCGAGCTCCCTCAAGAGCATTCCCAACAAAACTTACTTCTTTGTTGGGATTACCAACATAAAACTGATCATACCCGAACTGTCGAGCGAAACGACTCGGGTAGTAAGGCTCTATGTAGCAATAGTTCCCCAAACAAAGAACCAGATGTCCTGGGCGGATGTTTATCAACCACTTGAAGCACCCCGAGGATAGAACAGTAAATTTATCGGCACCGGCAGTATCCGCAAATTCCTCCCCATACCCGGCATTTGGGAAGTACGGAAAACATCTGAACAACTCAAAAGTCGAGAAATGACGAAGGGTCTTGTGGATCGTGGCCATGTCGCCCCCTCTCCATTGCGACCTCTCGTAGTGCTGTACTTTGGGAGCACTTAAGTCAATCTGCGAGTCTGCAGGACTCATCAAAGTGGGGCAATGTAGAACCAGCCTAGCCATCAAATAAGTATAAGGGAGTTCTACATGCGGATTAGGAGTCTTAATGACCGGATCTCCTTTCTTCCTTTACTCCTTCTTCACATTGCAGAATTTATCAGATAATCTCCTCAGTCCACTTTGGATGCTGCAAACCATCGCGGGCAATAAACTGAGTCGCCTACCAAATGCTAGTAGGACGGCTCGGTATACGGCCCTAATGGGTATGTTTTCCTGCGAAGGAATAACACATTTCTTCAGCCATACCGTCAAATAGCCCGCCAAGAAGGCAGGATCAGATAAAGGCTGGAGGGCTGATAGTGAAAACTTTCAACGGATGTTCCAGCCTTAAAGACCTCGTCGGATTCAGCGATATAAGCATCTGTCCCGAAACTAGCGATTCCTCTCTCAACTTTCTTTTCAGAAACTAGAGGAAGGCGAGTAAAGTTCGGATTACTCCTAGAAAAATTGGGCAGAAGATACTGCAGCCACTTCTTTAGCTTCAAACTGCGGGTGCCGGATGTATGGGTTCAAATATGATAATGGCAGAGCAACTCCCAGTAAGTATTATAGATTAAACGGTCTAGGATTTTCAGCAGGTGGAGTTCTTCCCCAGTAGGAACATACTCTTCATACGAGATGTCTCCCATGGGTAAACCCAAAATTTCATACATTTCATGAAGGGCAAAACCTAACTCGCCACGAGGACTAAAGACTGTACAAGTATCAGAATTGTACAATTCCAGTAAAGCAAAAAAATGAAATCTACTAGCAGGAATACCGTGCTGAACAGCCCTGATAGCACGATATAGCCCCGCATAATGAAACTGATCCCTGAAGGTTTTCAAGAAGAAATCAGTTAAGAGTGCCCACTCTCCTTTTGAAGAGCAGTGAACCCATCCAGGGGGACGAAAATCCTGAACAGGAAACTCTCCTTGTGCATTGGTAAATCGGTGCAGGAAAGTCTATGCGATTATGGGAACCTCGCCTCTGGGGAGGTCATGTTTAAGCAGTCCCGGAAGCAATACACAAAAGTGTTTTCCAGTACTACGAGGAAAAGCACCTTGAGCATTGAAATCCCCCAATAAGATGCTGTCTTGCGGCCTGTTTATGTGCCAGTCTATTCGTCTGGGTACGGAAAAGGATTGAAAGAATAAGAACAGATAAGACCTCTCCATATTGGGGAGAAACAAGTAGCGACCTTTAATTTGACGAAACCACTTGTAATCTCCATCTTCCAAACCGCTATCGGGCACTGAAACATGGTCCCCAGATAAAAAAGCGGGTTTGCGCACCGGAGACCGATCATCTCCTTCGAAAGATGCATTAGTTATCAGTTCTCGTAACGTTGAACGAGAAGGATGGAGAATTTTGCCTTCTCTCTCTTGGCTATCTGATGTTGTACAATGTGGAAAGATATGACCAAATCTGAACTCTTTCTTTCTATCATAGCCATTCGAGTATCCGAAATAATGATCCTTAGGCCAAGGATTCAAGGCATAATCAACTACAAAAGACATTCAGATTCAAGATAAGTAAAAAATGATGAGAAAGGGACTGCCTTTCGAAAGTTTTTTTTTATTATTACCTCCAATCAAAGGTTCCTGCTGAACCGATATTAAACTAGAAATTGCTTGAGGATCTTGATGACCACCGCCAGCAGCATCGGAGGAAGAAGCTTTCTTCGGCATCTTTTGCAGATTGAGAAAATCCTTCGCACAGAGAATCGAAAGCTATAGGAGATTAAAGACGAGATGTCTGAGGAGCTCTAACGAAAAACTCGGATTTCAAATTTCTTGAGATAAGAGTAGCCTCTCTTATAAAGTGGAGGTTATATAGCAGATGATTTGACAACTGAGATCTCGGGAAAGACGTGATATATGGCCTGAATCTCGTGGGTACCTTTTCATTTAATGCGGCTCAGAGAACGTCTCAATTCTTACGCCGTAGAAAGCAACTGCCTTCCGGCCTTTCCACAACCAAAAAGTGAAAGCTCGCGTCCCTAATAGAGAGTCACGATCCTTCTGAAATTTCAGTTTGTGATCCTAACACAGAGTCGCCTTCTTCTCCAAAGTGAAAGCTCGCGTCCCTAATACAGAGTCACGATCCTTCAAATTCCAGTTTGCGACCCTAACACAGAGTCGCTTTCTTCTCCAAAGTGAAAGATCGCGTCCCTAATACAGAGTCGTGATCCTTCAGAAATTCCAGTTTGCGACCCTAACACAGAGTCGCTTTCTTCTCCAAAGCAAAAGCTCGCGTCCCTAATATAGAGTCACGATCCTCCAAAAATTACAGTTTGCGACCCTAACACAGAGTCATTTTCTACTCCAAAATGAAGGCTCGCGCCCCTAATACAGAGACGTGTCCCTTCCGAAGATAGTTTGCGACCCTAACACAGAGGCGTTTTCTACTCCAAAATGAAGGCTCGCCCCCTAATACAGAGACGTGTCCCTTCCAAAGCAAAAGTTTGCGACCCTAACACAAAGTCGTCTTCTTCTTCGCAATACAAATCTGGGACCGTAACACAGAGTCGTATGTTCCAAGAATTGCAAAATGAGGCACTAACACAGAGTCACATTTTCCTTCAGAAGCAGCAGTGGCGCTAATACAGAGTCACAGATTTCTACAAATGCAATGGAGATTCTAATACAGAATATTATATCCAAAGTATTTCAAAACTCTTCAAGTAATCATGAGAGTTTTTGGAAACTTTGGAGGGAGTTTTGTCAGCAAAAAATTCTGGAAAGCAAAGCAGATCCGCAGATTCAAAGTTAGAAGTCCGCAACTCAGCAGATCTGCAAACCTGAAAATTGAGATTCGCGACCCAGTGACGACAGAACAGGTTCGCGAATCTAAAATTGAGATTCGCGACACTACCCTTAGCTTTTGGGTAGGGGTTTAATACAAAGTTAACCCAGATAGAAGAATTGCCACCTCAGATCGTGGGGCTAATTTCCAAACGAATGCAGCGGCATTACTTCGATCATGGGGGCAACCGCCTAACAAATATGACGGTACTTTTCGAGTAGTGGGAGCTAACGGTCGAGCAAATATGGCGGGACGTTACTCTAAAACCCCTATAAAAGGCGAGGGAGAGAAAGAGAGACAAACAGACACAGACGGATATTTTCTCCTAAGAGTTACCCCTTGTGATCAAGAGTCGAGAGCCTTTCTTTTTCCTTTAGCCAACTGAGAGAGATTGTACGGATGTCAACGGAGAGCAGGATCGTCCTCCATTGCTACATAGGAACCTAGTCTTAAACAAAAAGGAAATTTATCTTCCTCATCTTCTGTAAACGGAAAACCGTTAGATTGTAATCCTTTATTGAAAAGACTTCGATATAAAGAGCGTCGCAATTTTTATGGCAAACAGCCGGAGATCCGCAACTAAGTAGATCCGCGAACCTGAAGATCGAGGTTCGTGACCCAGCTACGACAGAACAGGTTCGCAAATTTAAATTTGAGATTCGCGATACCACCCAGGGAGGGGTTTAATACAAAGTCACCCGACCCCTAACAAGGAAGTTGCCACCTCGGATCATGAAGCCAACTGCCAAACGAATATAATGGCACTTCTCGAGTAGTGGGGCTAATGGTCAAACGAATGAGACGGGGACGTTTCCCTAGAACCCCTATAAAAAGTGGGAAAATGAAAGAGAAAGGATCGATCATCTTCTTCTTGAATTACCCCTTGTGATCAAAAGTCCAGAACCTTTATTTTTCTGCCAATTGAAAGAGTTTGTGCGAAGTGTCAATAGAGAGCAGGATCGTCCTCCACAGCTACCTCAGAACCCAGCTTTAAACAAAAAGCGAATCCATTTTCCTTATCTTCTGTAAACGGAAAACCGTTGGAATTATAATCCTTTATTGAAAAATCTCAATAGAACGTCATTTATAATTTTTATGGCGAACACTCATATGTCTGGCGCCCGCAACGTGAAGCAAAAGAAGTGGTTACAATACCTCCTTCCCAAATTCTTGAAGAATAGTTTTGATTTCACCCGTCTCTCTCCGGTTTCTGAACAGGAGGTCGAAAAAAGAATTATTGATTTCCGGACAGATGCGTATGTCACCGAATCTGATGAGGATGTCTTCAAGGCCAGGACATCCTTCGAAAGTTTCCATTATCAGGCTCTTCAACTCTTGTCAGATCCCGCTTTACTGGCAAGTTTCTTGATGCTCTGGTTGAAGAAATGTGTGATCCCATCGCAGGAGACTCTACCTGTTAGGGTAGTGTATCCGACCATTTTGCTAGTATTCGGCCAACCACTCAGTCTGCTGCATGCGAGGGTGTGTGGGATTCAGAGTGGGCTGAGAAAATTAGTTAATAAGTTCTGCAATGTCAAAAAGGAGTGGAATGATAAAGGAGAGTTGGTTGTCAAAACTCCTAATCCGCATGTAGAGCTTCCCTACACTTGTTTAATTGCTTGGTTGGTTCTACACTGTCCTTCTTTAATGAGCCCGATTGATTCCCATATAGATTTAAGCTCCTCCAAAGTGCAACATTATGAAAGATCACAATGGAAGGGAGGTTATATGGCCGTGATCAATAAAACACTTTGTTATCACGCGAATTATGAATTATTCAAGTGTTTCCCATACTTTCCGCATGCTGGATACGGGGATGAATTTGCGAATGTCGCTAACGTTGACAAGTTCACAACTTTTTCCCCTTGGTGCTTCTGGTGACTGATAAACATTCACTCAAGGCATCTGGTTCTCCGCTTAAGGAACCATTGTTGCGTAGAGCCATACTACCCAAGTCATTTTTCTCGACAATTCGGGTATGAACAACTGTACGTCAAAAACCCAAATAGGGAGATGAGCTTTACTGGAATCATGTTCGAAGGGGCTAGAGCTTGGTTCCATTTCATCTCGGGTGGTACACAAACCATGTTCAATCTCTCGCTCAAAACTCCAAACTCATTTATGAGTTTCAGCTTCTGTAAATGGTACATTGCTGCTAACTCCATGCCCCATAATTTTAATGCAAGGCTTACTTGTTTAAGGGACATTAGAGCATGGTATGCCCAGAAGAAGGAGGCTGGTAGCAAGAAGGTAGCTGGGATGGAGAACTTTGGAGTAGAATATTTTTCTAAAGAGTTGGAATTAAGAATAAAGCAGAGAGAAGAAGAGAGCACTGCTATAGCCCCATCAGATCAGCATGCCTCTCTTAATATTTCAACTTCCCCACTTCCTGAGACAAAAGAATCTTCTCCTCAACCAAAGTCTCCTCCTAAGAAGCTTCTGTATAAGCAGAAAAGATTGAGGCACCTTAGTGATTTGCCTGTCATTCCACAAACAATATTGGCTGAAGCCAGTGCAGCGGTGCTTAGTTCAGCTTTTGAAGCTATTGAAGAAGAACCAGAAGATGAAGATGACATAAGTCTGATTTCTCATTCTTCTTAGAAACACCGAAGTCAAGGGCCTGTTTTCCCCAGTGGCTCTATCTTAGCGGTTGAGCCTTCTTCTATTGCTGATCTTTCCTCAAAAGAACCGACTCCACCTGCACAAGAGGATTCTGCGATCCTTGCTCGTCCGGTGACTCAGACTACTGATGACGATGACATGCAAATAGTTGGGGAGATCCGTGCATCGGGTTCTTCCTTGATTATGGGGATAGTACCTCCCTTAGGAGATCCTGATTATGGGGGTGATGATGGTGATGATGATGACACTGACAATGATGATATTCGTTCTTCTACTCCTCCATCAGACCATAGCAAATATACCTTTTTGACGAAAGAAGAAAGAACTTAAATGTATGGGCCTGGGGAGTCCAGTGCTCAACCCCAAGGTTTTATTTTAAACTTGAATCATCCTACGTCGTTTTTTTTATCATCATCTAACCATTTTATTTTCTCTTCTTTTTTTTAGAAACTTTTTCTTCCACCCCAACTTCAAAGTATGTATCAACAGATAATATTCCACTAGCTGACACTGCTGCGAACGTTGCCTCTGAAGAAGCCCATGAGGCAACTGAGATTGTTGCTTCTATTGTTGATACTTTTGAAGTAATTATTCCTCCAGTGGAAACTGTTGAAGCTACTACCTCTACCGAGGTTGCTGCAGTTGCTGCCTCTGTTGAGATTACTATAACTACTGCTTCTATTGAAGCTACTTAGGCTACAACTACTACCATTCCTGTTGAAGTTACTGGAAATATTGCTCTTTCTTACACTGGTGCTGTTACTCCTTTGCCCCAAGGTACTGTACAAGTTACATCCACTTCTGTTGTTGTTGGTTCTTCTTCATCAAGTCATACAGAGATTAATACTCTTGAAGTTGACTTGCTGCAAGATACCATAGAAACCTTCCGTCATTTTCTAGACCGTTGCATCGACAAAATTTTGAAAATGGTCTCTTTTTCTTTTGTTGCAAATATTCTCAACATTTATTTGGCTGGTATAGCTAACATTGGTAGAGAAGAGAAAGCCACTCCTTACAAACTCATGGTAGCTCAACTCCAAAGTCATGCTGAATCTTTGTCGAGATCTTGCAGCACAGATAAATTTGAGATAGTTGAAGCTACCTTCCAGAAATTGAAATTGATTGAAGAACAACAAAAATTTCAGAAGGAGATTAAAGAAAAATTTGATGTTTGTAAGGCTTGTATTGAAAAGAGTCAGTTGGACAGTCAATCTCTATGTCTTCAAGTAGAGAATGTTGCCTCAATTGTCAAAGACCATAACCAGACCATTATAAGAACACAAGAATCCATTGCTAGAGCCCAAACTCTCCTTGCTAACATCACCAAAGAGCGCGAAGAGACAATGAAGAATCTTATTACTTTGTCTAGGCAATGTGACAATGTAACCAAGAATCTCCTAGCTGCACGGGCTGAATTGGAAACACTGGAGCCTACTTCAGCAAGTAGTACAATCGCCAGTGAAGAAGAATTGTGTAGGCAAGCTGCTGTTCAAACATATGAGATTATTCAACAAGAAATTAGTGATGCGGAGGAAAATATAAAGGCACTCTTGAATCATTGAATTGTAATGATATTTTTTTTATGATTCAAGAAATTTATGTAATCTTCTCATGAAGACAACATTACTTTCTGATTTTGTCAATGAAAATTTTGAAACAATTCCTGTTTGTCGCTCTATGGAAATTTTCAGCTTTACTCTGTGTAGATCTTGGCATGTCTTAATCTCTTTGTATCAGACATGATTTTGTGCCTCAAAAATGCGATTTTATATTTGTCTTCATGAGTTTGTATCAGGCACGCGACTTTACGTTTGGAAATCTGCGAGTTTGCATATAACCCTTCTTTAGAATCTACGGATTTATAAATGCAACTCCGCATAAAATCCGCGAGTTTATATATAGAACGACTTTCCATCCATTTAATCTGACCTTTTTGGTGCAAATATCTAAGCGCTGCATGCCTTCATTAATGGCAGGATTTTAATCAGAGATCTCAACCGAAGATCTCATTTCCTTTGGCACCCATATCTAAGCGCCCCATGAAATAATAATAAATCTTATCAACATGTGGGTCAAAAATCTCAATCGAAGATTTCGCCTATAAGATCTCTTAACCGAAGATATTGATCATGAAATCCTCTATATAAGGCATTGAACTCTTTTCACAGAGAGCTATTCTGACTTGAGAATTCTTCTGATCTCTCTGTCTTTTAAAGTTCTTCTCCAGAGTTGATCTTATTATGTACTTCTGTTCTTCTTCCTCTTCCCTGGTTGGGGTAATGGATCGGGCGTGGCATGTTACAAGGCCCCCCGATAGCGTCAGCCTATTTGTACCTGGTCTTCTACTAGGTTTGTTAGAGAAGGAGTGTTCCAATTGAAAGATCCTTATGACCGTAATCATTTTCCTTAACTACACTAAGTTTTTCTTGTTGTGAACATAAATGGGGTATTTTCTTTTATGTTTCTTAACAAAATTTTGGATCTATCGCGGGACATAACCGTAGTCATTTTCCTTAACAATGGCCCAGACCCGACTGATTCTTAAATTCTTCTAATATCTTTCGAGAACCAGAAGATCTCATGTATTTTACATGAGATAAAAAAATTCGGATCTGTGGCATTGTTTATTTCCTGTCTAGCATCCTTAAGGTAAGAATGATAAATGGTTGTAGGCGGCACTCAATTTCAGCAATCCCTCAAGTTGTTTGGCTATTTTTAAACCAATCATTAGGGTATTATATTAATCAACATTATTGAAACATGAACTTATCAATGAGTATGCTCGAGGAATGATGTGATTGTATGGAGAGACAAAGACAACTTCCACCCCTATTACCATTTTTCCTTTGGGTCCCATCCTAGAGGCACCATCAAAGTAAAGTTGTTATACATCCTCTGTAACAGCATTCACTTCAACATCTTCTCGTGAAATGTCTTCTTTCGGATCTGAACTTCCTTCGCCTAGTTCGTCAGGAATTTCTTCATGCAATTTTGAAGATGCTAGAATTGGGTGTTCGCCCAGGAAATCAGCTATAGCCTGTCCCTTGATTGATTTTTGTGGGATAAAATACATATCATATTGTGATAGCAAAATAGCCCAATTGAATAGTGTTGAATTTAATGATCCTGGTTTAGTCATTAGTATTCTTAAGGGGTTAACTCTTGATATAACATGGATAGTTTGCCCAACTAAATACTGTTGAATTTTTTGGATAGCGAACACTAAAACTAAACATTCCTTTTCCAATGGGTTATATCGATGTTCAGCCCTAACCATCTTTTTGCTGAAGTAATACATAGCTTGTTCATGCCCCAATTAATTTTTCTGTGCCAATAAAGCTCCCAAGGAATGATCCATAACCCTCACATATAATAGGAGAGGTATTTCTGAGACTAGAGCTACAAGTACAGGCGATCTGGTGAGATATTCCTTGATTTCTTCGAAACTCTTTTGGCATGCGTCATCCCAAACAAATGACATCCCTTTCTTCATCAATCTTGTGAAAGGTTGGCATTTTTCAGATAAATTTGATATAAATCTGCGAATGTACGTCAATCTACCTTATAGTCTTCTGAGTTCTTTGAGATTTTTAGGAGGTGGCATATCTTGGATTGCCTTAATTTTGTTTGGATCAAGATGAATTTCTTGGAAAGTAACTACAAAACCAAGAAATTTTCGGCTAGAAACCTCCAAAAAAGATTTAGTAGGGTTCATCTTAAGACGGTGTTTCTACATCAAATCAAACATTGTTCTCAAGTCGCAAAGATGATCATTCTTATTTTTGTTTTTAATTTCCAGATCATCTACATAGCATTCTACTGTCTTTCGAAGATGTTCTTAGAATATCGTGTTCATAGCATGTTGGTATGTGGCGCCAGCATTTTTTAAACCAAATGGCATGACTGTATAACAATATACTCTAAGTGGTGTTTTAAAGGATGTATGTTTTTCATCATTATGGTACATCTTGATTTGATTGTATCCTGAAAATCCATCCATAAACGACATGCGTTCATAGCCACAAGTGTTTTCTATCATGATATCTGTAATGGGTAATGGAAATTCATCCTTCGGGCATGCTTCATTCAAGTCTCTGAAATCAACACAAACCCTGATCTTTCCATTCTTCTTGGTTACAGGAGCTATATTCGCAACCCAATCAGGATATTGTTCTTTGTGAATAAAACCCGATTCGATTAACTTTTTAATTTCAACCTCAATTGCCTCCATAATTTCTGGATGGAATCCTCATTATTTTGTTTCACTGTTTTGCATCTGGTCGGATATTCAACTTATGAACTGCGACTTTTGGGCCTAGTCCTGGCATGTCTTCATAATTCTAAGTGAAGACATCAATATATTCTCGAACGACGGATATCATCTCTTCTTTTTCTTCCGAAGATAAATTTTTGCTTATAAATATAGGCTTAGGATTAGTTTCATCACCCATATTTATCTGGATCACTTTATCTTCAGTTGGAGGTTCCTGCTGTTCAAACTGAGTTTTCCTCTTCATATTAAGATGTTTTGTCCAAGGATCATCCTTGATTAGTGGTATTTCAGCAGTGTCTTCGTTTTCCTGGTCTGCGGAGAATGTTAACAGAAATTTTGCAAAAAATGATGTTGACACTCACATCTGAATCCTAACAAGATGATTCTGATGAATAATTTAGTTGTATTTCTTCAGATTTCTCATTTGAAAGATCTTCGTAAGTAGTAACATATCTCAACCCCTTCCAGTTTTATGGTAGTCATCTGGCATTTTTCCTTTTGGAACAAAGGGTTGAAGGTCGCTTTCCTTCCTTGTCCGAAATTCAACCCCCTGCCTTTAGCTAGATTGTATCTTATTTTTCTTATTAACTTATGGAAATTTTCATCATAATGGAAGAACTTGGGATTTGCCTGTTCTTCTTCAGACCCTAAATATTTTGCTTTACCTTTATCATTTGCTTTTCCGAATATTATAGGTTTTTGAATTTCATCCTTAGGAGGAACTTCAAAAATGGATTCATTCGCGTCTCCATCGTCGTCACTTTGTTCATAAAAAGATGATAGGATGTGTGCTTGAAAATAAGCCAAAGAGTATATTTTATCTAGGTGATCATTGACCATATCAGTACTAGTACTTGTGGGTTCAGAATCAACACCAGAAGAATAAGCAAATTCTATATATTCATTTATTATCCACTCACCGTCAGAATGGGTGGTGTCATTTACATCAAGGCCTTCAAGACTTATTACAATAGGCTCTCTATCCCAACTTACGTCATCAGATTCCGAATCTTTGGATCCAGATTCAGTATCAGCCTCGTCGCCACTATCAAACGCCTCTGGAGCAACTTGTTCTGAGGCATCAAACGTGTCTTGATATAGCAACACATCAGTAAAGTAGTTTTCAACTCCTTTAAAGGGTTGCTTCTCTGCCACTAAAGTCTTCACGTTCCCATCTTTATCCACATACTTCATGCACTAATGAAGTGTAGATGGAACAATGAGATTCATATGGATCCAGGGCTTTCTAAGCAGAAGATTATAAAACGTGTCAGTATCTATCACGTAGCATGTGACTTCCATCTTCAAATCGCCAATTTGGCATTTTAACTTTATTTTTTCCAATGGTCTACTACTATTGGCATTAAATCCAAAGATGGCAGTATTCGTTGTTGTTGATCTGCTCATAGGGACCCCAAGATATCGTAACACTCTTCTCGGCATTATACTCAGAGCAGATCTAGGATCAACTTGGATGTGGTCAATCTCTGATAACCCTATGATCCTTTGTAATACAAAGGGCGATGATACTTGTTATTTTTGACTTGCATATCTTCCGGAGAGAAAGTTATGCAAGGGATCTTTTATCTAGAAGCCTGATGATATACTGAACAAACCTCTTCTTCTTTTACAATTGTTTCTGATATTTACTTCAGAAACACCTCAGAATCATACAGAGTTTCGCTTAAAACTTCTCTGGTTTGTCTAGAGAGCTTTAGGAGCTTATACAAAGTAATCCTTGTATGAATATTGGCCAATTGCGCCAATATGTCGAACTGAAATGGCTTCTTGGACCCTTCTACAACCTCTTTACTTCTGTTTTTGAGAGCTTTATCAAATTTGAGCTCCTTTTGCTTGTTCTTCTCTGGAGGTGGCTGAGCTTCTGCTACTTGATCGTAGTTATTTAAGTAGTATATCCCTGAATGAGTCCCAGAGGTAGGTTGATCCGCATTAATCGCCAGAGAATCTTTAGCTTCTTCTGAGTTCGTCAGTGTAGGAATATTTGTATTATCTTCTGGGATTGCAGTGACAGTGTTAGAAGTAAGTGTTTTTCTTTTTCGCTTCTTCTCAGATGAGCTCGAAGTCCGTTGCTTATCATTAAGAAGATCTGGATGTACCCACATTATTTCTCCTTTATCGGTTTCAAAAGGACATAATATTTTCTTTTGCTACTGATGAGGATCATAGTTTATGATCTTCATCATGCCTTTATGAATGAGTTGTACTCCATCTTGAACAGTTGACTCTATCCAATCTGATACTTTCCTGAATTTGAAAGTCACCATGCTCACTGTTACCTTCTTCTGGTACTCTTGCAACTTGATGACTTTAGCATCTACTAAAGCTTGATTTTGTCCTTAAGGACATAACAATTCTGAGTAGGATGATTAATGATCATTAACATTTCCTGCTTCTTCAGGGTGTTTAGATTCTGGTAGCTTCAGCATATTCTTCGTCATGAGCAAATTGAAAATGGTTTTGGTGTGCTCATCTTTGAAAGAGTATTGCTTTTGAGGAGTCCGCGATTGAGGAGGAGGTTTTGGAGAAGATTTTGCAGACTGTGGAGTGTCAGTCACCATTGTTTCCTTCCCTTTGTGTCCCTTGGATCAAGACCTAGAATTGTTATTTTGTCTTTGTTTTTCTCCTCCTTCCTCGAGTCTCTACGTAATCTCTTAAGCTTCTTCAGCTTGCAACAAAAGATCTTTCCAGGTTGAGAATTTTACAGCTCCCATTCTGGCCAGAACTTTGGTTGAGAGATTGTGTCGACAGGTCTCTACCAAGGTCTTCTCTGGCATCCCATTTGAACATCTAAGAGAATCATTTCTGAATCTTTTTATAAAATCTCGAGCTGATTCTCCTTTCTTCTGCTTGGTAGCCAAGAGCATTGGCATCAAAGCCTCCATGTCATCTTTATAAAACCTTATTAAAAAGACTTTCTCAATATCATTCCACGAGTTGATGATTCCCAGTTCCAATCTCCGGAACCATTAAAATGCTAGCCTTGTTAAGGTACTAACAAACACTCACGTAATGATCGGGTCATTTCCAGTTAAATGCCCTGTTTGAGATTTAAAATAGTAAAGGTGCTGATTTGGTGACCCTTTACCACCGAATGACTTGAGTTTCAACGGTTTGTAATTCTCCGGGAACGGTATACTTTCCCATTCCACTAGATATAGCCTCACAGCCCCCAGCTCTTGCAAATCATTCTTGTGCATGAGAGTATTCAATTGATTCTGAAAGCTCTCCATCCAAGTGGTGCTTGCATTTCCTTCTTGATTTGGGGTTCCTTCTTAGTGATGGGAATGCACGGAGTGATTATCTTAATCTTCGCAGTGGTCCTTATTATTTTCATTCTCATTTGTAGAAGGAATGCAAACTTCTTCTACATTCTTCCCTCTGTCACTTCTTGGATCGAGTGGAACCCTTGAGCGGAATTCTCCCGTATCTTTCCTTTTCATTCTCTCCAATTCCAACAAAATATGAAGCATGTCTCTGATCTCATTGATGGTATTTTGCTATTGTTGGATGGTTCTGTCTTGCACATTGATCCTCTGCATGAACTCCTCCGGAGTATTATGTGTCATGTATGTGGATACGGAGTCTTCGAGGAATGAATCTGACGTCTAAGATTCAGCCACGACTGAGTTAACTATGTCTTCTTCATCATAAGAGACTCCAACCATTTGTCTGTAGTTCACTGGGATTGTTACTCCTTTTTTGAGTCTACTATTTTGAAAAACACCTCGCACATCGCTGAATACACCCTTCAAGCCTGAAGAGTGTTCAGAGTCAGAAGAGTCTTTTCTAGAGACATTCTTTGTCTTCTTCTTCTTGTTCTTTCCGAAACTTATCATGTTAGATGACATTTCAGGATATTCGGGTTCAGAGAATTCCTGTCTACTACGTCATCTTCTCTTTGACGGTTGAGACAAAGATATTGTAAGTCAATTAAAAACTGACTGTTTAGCAGGAGCAGCCATACAATGACAGTTTGATACACTGCATTGATCAATCATTCACAATGACAATGGGATACTCGGGATTCTTCTCTCTTTTTGTTAAGAAGTTTCTTGAGATCTCTTGTATTGGAACCTATTTGATTAGTGGCGGTGGTATTACCTCTGAAAGATATTTTTGGAATAGGAGTTTCTATTCCCTTAAAGACCCCAGGAGCAAATTTCACATTAACTGGAACAGTAGGTGAATGAGCTTCTACCTTGGGAGTGGACTCTTCTTAGAAAGCGCACTTCTAAAAACTGCGCTTTCCCGTTGGCACGCGAATTTGGAGTTCATGCCCATTTTTATGAACGTGATCGTGAAAATCACGCTTTCCTCCCGAGGCATGAGGATGGGGCCCTCGTCTGGTTAGAGGAACGCGAATGTAAACTCCGCGTTTGTAATTATAAATAAATTAGTGGGTGTACACTGTTTCTTGTAGGAAACACGAGTAAATCCTTCTGCATCTTGATTTTTCTTCTGAACTAGGACCACTACTTTGCTTTTTGGCCTCCATACTTGAATTGTAGGTCCTCACGATTGTGGTTCAACAATTTTCTATTGCTTCATGGCCCTGCGAAGAGCACAAGTCTTGCTTCTTCTTAGGTTCCTCCTCATTGTACAAGTGAGAGGAACTTTGTTTTTCGAGTCATCTTTTCGGCAAGAAGAAAATGGTCATTTTTCCTTATTATCATGCGATCCTGATCCATTTTCTTGTGGATATCATGGGTCTTAGCGGGAGCTGACCCTGAGTCTTCTGCTGGTGAAAGAGATGAGTCTCCTTTTAGACCGGATTGGTCTGTAGAGTCCTTCGATTGGACTACTGTCATTGAGACGTCTTTAGAGGTTGAGTTGTTGGAAACCTTACAATATTTGCATAAGGAGTTAGGGCTTCTAGAGCCAGAGGAGAGGAAATCCTCATATTTCTCCTGATTGAACTCAATGTTGAGTGAGTCGACCATGCTACTAACTGAAATATCATCGGATTGAGCTACAACCTTATCAACAGAGATGATAGGTGTCCCCAGCGGAGTTGCCATTCTTATGTTTGCCATGAAAATTGTAAATGATTCTTTATTGAATTTTCTCAATAAAAGATTACAATTTCAAACGGTTTTCCGTTTACAGAAAATGAGAAAAGTTGAATTCCCTCTTTGTTTAAAGTTGAATTCTGTAGTAGCTATAGAGAATGATCCTGCTCATCATTGACACTCCGTAAAAAAAAATTCTAGTTGGAAAGGGATTTGAACTCTCGACAGCAACAGCACTCGGGTGAAAAAGGACTCTTTATATCGTATTGATCTCCTGGTTTTCGGCCCCTTTTCTGCCTTGGTTTGAGCTTTTATACAGATTTGGAGACTCTTGAGCTAATGTAACCATCCATCTGTCGGCCTCCATGATCTGAGTATTAATTTCCCACCTTTTGATCTGGTGAATTTGTATTAAATCTCCAAAATTTGTAACCGGCATCTTCGATCCTAGATCGTAACTGAAATGCAGAACGTGAATCTCAAACTTTAGATTCGTAGCTCCTTTGATTATGATCGGGATGCAGATCTCAAACTTTAGATTTGCGGATCCGTTTGATTGTGGCTGGAATGCGAATCTCGAACTTTAGATTCGCGGATCTATTTAATTGTAGCTGGAACGCGAATCTCAAACTTTAGATTCGCAGTTCAACTGGAGTGTAATGACTTTGTTTGTTGCTCTTGGACAAGATGATGAGGCTTTATGGGGTCCATCTCTATTTTTAGGTTTGTGAATCTAGAGAAAGTGATTTGCGCTTCAACTTTGTTCATGAATCGCGCTTACAGTTTCTATAGAAAATAAAGCATGACTCGCAAAAGTAACCTTTCTTCCATTTATCAATCTCTCTCTTCATAACAGATGATCTCGTTAGTAGGAAATTTAACCAACAAATGGTCAGTAAAGTACCCCAGTGTAGGCTTGCTTCGCATAGCCTACACAGGATGAGACTTGTTGACTGCTAGACTGCTTTCCATCCGTTTCACTGCTTTGAGCTTTCACATGGGCAATTGACTGTTTAAAAGAGGAGATGTGCGCCGAGCCAACCAATGAAGAACAAAACAAAGGGAACTCTCTCCTTTGTAGTTGAGCTCAACGCGTCAGAATTCCAAAAGTCAAGCACCTTCTCTTGAAGAACTACTCGCTTCATGAATGAAGCATCTCATACTATTCGATATAACGAAAGGAAGTATAGGATTCCTTCAATTCAGGCAATGGTTAGTCGGACAGAAAAAGGGGGTACGGAAGGTAAAGCCCCATTTAGTTTCATTTAATTTATTTTCTTCCATTTTCACTCATTGCTTCATTGGCTATTGAGAACGAATCAAATCAGATGGTTCTATTTCTCAATCTTTCTAACATGCTCCTACGGAACCAACTTTGAAAGATAGAGAAAGTCAGTTGATGTGATATTTACTGCAAGCGCACAGTGTCGGTGTAGCGTTGTACAAATCATCTCACAGGGATCTAAGGTGTTTTTACGTTCCTTACTCTTTCCTTAGTCTAACAGACTAACTATAAGTTTCTAAATTGGATTTGTTACTATCTAAATAGCCTAGGATTTAGAATCCACTAGTTTCCAACCATGTTCTTACTTCTATTATCTTCTTCTATCATAAAAATTTGATCTTTTTAGTTTAATCTTTATTTAAAGTGCCCTAAGTATGAGCTATCAAGTGGTGTGCAAGTATAACTCATCAAAAATACTACTTTTCATAAAAACAAACTAAATGTTTAGATAATTCAATGAAAAAGATAAAATCAACAATCACAAACCCTAACTAAGTATAGGCTATCAAGAAACCTAATTCAAGTATAACCTATCAAAGTCTTAATCTTTGAGTTCTTATATTTTAATCTTTTTATAGAAAAATCATGTCTTTATTTATTTTATTTAAAAAGAAAAATATTAGAAAGCAGTTACATGGTGGATCCTAATTTCATCTGCATCCTAGAACTAAACTAATTAGCTACTCAAATTTTTAATAAGCAAAATCAAATTTTATTCATGAATATGATTAACCATAATCTAGAAATCAGTAAAATCTAAACTAGAAAGCGATTAACTCTATCTAGAAAGCAAGTAAAGATTCAAAACAATAGGTTACCTCTGGAGCACGGTGTTGTAGCCGCCACCCCTTCAGCAAAACCCTAATTTTATTAATTTAAAGCGAGTACAAAACTTACCGGCCTCTCTTAGAATACAAAGATACGGTCAATATATAGGCTTCGGAAATCAAACCCTAATTCTAACAGAACTTAAAACCTACAAAATTACAACGAAACCACCAACGAAAATGCAGCATGTGGGCCTACCTTTTGGCCGCCATTTAGCGGCTAAAACTGCCATTTCATGTCGTCTTCTTGTACGAATAAAATTCCTAAAAAACACACTGAAAATACCCGAGTAGCATATTTATATACAAAAATAGATAATATGGAGGCTATAAATATGCAATATATGACACTCATCATACCCCCACTCCTATCTTTAACTAGTCCTCGAGCAAAACCTAAACCTAAAAAGAAAAAAAAATCCTAACTCACTTTCGCAGGAATCGCGATTGCACTTAGCACGTGCAACAAGCCTTTAAACCCCTAGGTTACCCTAGTGGACGAGTTGTGTCTCGTGAGGCTTTGCAGTGAATATACCCACAAAATTCATGAAGAAAATAGATAAAGGAATAAAGAAAAAAAATAAGGATAACCGAAAAATTAAGAAAAATAAAAATTTTATACAAAAGAAAAAAATTTATGATATTTTTATCAGTTAATCTCACTAATATACAAACTCAAGAACGTATTTAGATTATCAATTTTCAAATAGAGTATCATATCAAATACACTTATCTTTTTAATCAAAAATTTAAATCCTATCTTTCAATACCCACTAACAGATAATCCATTGGTTTCTATACATCTACGTGCACGTGTGATAGTCTACTCCGACTTTGGATTCCAACTCTAACTCATGATTCATCTTTTCTCTCATAACAATTTTTTTCTTCTTTTTTTCTTTTCTTTTTTTAAGAATATTTCACATTTCATGCGAATATTAACGCTTACTTAGGCGCAAAGTACCCGATTACTTGGATCATACTCCTTTTTTCACTCTTGAGGCTATTGCCTTAATACCAGGCTTACCCCATTATTTTATTCTCACTTTTTTTTCTTTTTTTTAGAGAGAGAAGACTTACTCAATCGTTTATCATCTTTGTCCTTAACCTAATAAACTATTGTGAAGTAAAAAATAGATGTATACTTGCCTCAAAACTACTGTTAGCAATATTCATTTTTTGGATTTTAATATTTTTCATAAAATTCAAAGTGTATCGTCCAATCTACTCTCATATCCAATTTCAAATCTAAATTTGTTCATTTATCTGTAACTAGTTTGATGTATTGATGAAAACATAAAAAAATCATTTTTTCAGTTTTTTTTCAGTTAGTTACCCTAAAAACTAGCCAAAGTGTAAAATAAAGAAACCCAAAAATCTAAAATAAAATAAAATAAAATAAATCCTAAAAATTGAAATAAAATCCTAAAAAATAAAAATCTCCTAATCCACTCCCCCACACCTAAACTTGTGTATGCCCTCATACACAAACCAAGTGTGTTAAAATAAATATGAAAACTATTATACAAATACTATACAAATAATGAGAGTCGTAAAATTTTCGATCTTAATATCATCACCCTATCAACACATGGTAAGCGGTTGCGACCTCTCGATCGCTTCCCACTTTCATAGTGTGTACATTTTAAACGTAAAATGGGTGCATTATTATTTCTCATCAACCTCCTACAAGTCACAAAATTAGCTATCTGTAGCTTATGGCACCCTCGTTTTTTCTTATCCACATGTAAGCATTAACAATTGGGTTAAATAATTCATTATTGTAAACATGCCAATCATCGTTAGTAACAAGCATACATGTAGAAATATCGTGAGATAAGAAGAGTGCTATAGGATCAAGTGAATGTGGTGGTGGCTCTTCTAACTCATGAAGTAGTACGAGCTCTTCTGCAAACAAATCCTCAAAAGTTTGCTCATAAATCAATGGCACACTTGCACAAGTATCATCATACATAGAATCAATATGTGCTAATTCATTTAATAATATGAGCTTATCTTTAAACATTTGCTCAAATGAGGGTTCATCATCAGTGTAAGAGATCAAATGAGAGTGCAAACTATGAATTATGTTGACCTCAATGAGGGAGCTCGTTGTGTGCTCATCTATATTGAATATATTCAATGCCACAATCATATTCCCAAACGATAACTTCATGAGGCCACTCCTGCAATCAATTAATGCATTTGATATTGCAAGAAATGGTCTATCCAAGATAACAAAAATTTGATTTCGTGATTGGTGATCGACTCAGTTTCTAAGACAATGAAGTCTACGAGAAAGATAAACTCGCCGACCTTAATGAGCACATCTTCAACCATATCAAGTGATCTCTTGATTGAACGATTAGCTAGCTGTAATGTGACCTTGGTAGGTTGAAGTTTTTCTAACCCCAGTTGCTGATAAACACTATAAGGAAGCAAGTGACACTTGCCCCTAAATCAAGCAATGCCCTGTTAAATGTATTGTTCCCAACAATGCATGAGATTGTAGGGGAACCTGAATCTTTGTACTTGATAGGCAAGGACTTAGAGAGGATTTGCGATATATTTGCAGTAAGAAAAACTTTCTCAGGAATATTTCTTACTCGTTTCTTAGTACATAAATCCTTAAGGAACTTAGTATAAGTAGGAACCTGTTGTATAATGTCAAGGAGTGAAATATTAACGTTCACCTGCTGAAATGTTTCAAGAATCTTTTCTAATTGCGGTGAAGGCTTTCTAAGCCGATTGGGATATGGTGCTTTCGGCTTAGGAACAGGTTCTTCCAAATGATCATGTGACGATGATGGAGGTGATGGAGATGGTCGTGGAGAAAGGGGTGGAAGAGATGGTGTAGCCTACGAGATAGTAGGAGTGGATCAGGGGCATGGCTACATTATTGTCCACTTTCTTGCCAGATCTAAGTGTGTGAATGACATTGAATTGGTGAACATGCGACTGATTGGAGTTTGAGGAACTGGCATTGGGGTTCGTTATGGGTTAACTTGGAAAGGTACCCTGGCCACGTTCACTTATTTGACTTGCTAATTGTCCAATCTGCTGCTCTACATTCTTAATAGATTGAGAGTTCACGAGCAGTTGCTGACCTGTACTTTGAATAAAATCAGTTGATATTTTCATAAGATTTTGCATGTGTGTGTCAGGGTTGGACATATGCATGTCAAACTTGGAATGAGACTTGAGAAGACTTTCAACATGCTTCTCAACTGACTGAAGTCGCTTTTCTTGTTCATTATTAGACTCCTATTGTGGATGTGAGTGGTTTTGTGCAGGTGGTCTATTCTAGTTGTTCCCAAAATTTGAAGCGTTTGGGTGTTGATAAGCCCCACATTTGGTCTTGGGAACTGACCATTGGCTAGAGGCTGCATGTTAGGGTTAGGGGCCGCCTGATATTTTCCTTGACCCCATGATAGATTTGGATGGTTCCTCCAGCCAGGATTGTATATAGGAGCGTAAGGATTATTCATAGGTCCTTGATACAAGGCGTTAGCCTGCTCAAGTGTGAGACCAATGAAATTCATTAATAATGGACATTCCTCCATAATATGATTCGAGTTCCGCAATTAAAGCATGTAGAAACTTGAATTTGATTTACTTGACCTACCTGTGGAGCACGAGTGGTCTCCAATACGTCAATTCTCCTCATAAGGGCTGCAATCTTATTTCGGTAGCTATAAAGATGTCGACGCTATGGATCCCACCCTTATGCGCAGAAGTTGATGCACTGGGCTTCTCAGTGGGACTCTCCCACTACATAGGCTTCCACGATAGGTCCTCAAGAAAGTCTCATGCTTCATCCTCATACTTTCTCATGAACTCCCCCTGACACATGGACTCAAGAAGAGTTTTGGATGTGTAATCGAGTCCTTCATACACGATTTGACACAACTACCACTTTTCTATCGCATGGTGGGGGTACTGAGTTAAAAGATTCTTAAACCGTTCCAAGTATTTCCAGAAGGGTTCTCCCGGCACTTGACGGAATTGATTGATTTGATTTCTAATCCTTGTCGTCTTATGCATAGGATAATACTTCTTGAGAAATACTGCAACGAATTCATCCCAAGTAGTGATTGAATCAGTAGGCATACTGTACAACCACTTCTTGGTATTATCCTTAACTGCAAAGGGGATGAAGCGGAGCTTAATTGCGTCCTCCGATAAGTGCTGCAGTTTAATCATACGCATACTTCCTGAAATTCACTAATAAAGAGATATGCATCTTCTCAATCAGAACCAGTGAATTTAGGAAGCATACTAATGTACTGCGGCTTCAACTCATAGTGATTACCAGCTGCGTGTGGAAGTTTGATGCATGACGGTAATGATGTACGCAACGGGTAACATCGGTCCTGAAGAATCTGGATTGGTTGGCTCATCTTGTCACCCATGAACAAATCTGATCTCACTAGTCGACCAAATTGATCACGGGTCCAATGCGGCATGAACCAGTGACCATGAGTGTATGCGTGAATTTCCTAAACTAATGTAAGAAGTGGGGTGTGGTAGAGAGATAAAATGGTAGAATAGATATGATCAAATAAAAATGTGATTTCTACAGTTACTAATTTTTTTTATTTTTTATAGAACCAGGGTACCAAATTACAGAACCAGAGAAAATTTGGGTTCAGCTTGTACCGGATGAGCCTCCAATTGGCGGGTTTAGCCACAAAATAGCGGCTAAACCAGAGAGGTTGACTCTCTGGTTTTTACTGCTCAGTCCAGAGCCTCTTCTGATCCCTTTTGTCTTCCTATATCTGCAATTTCTATTCCCTACACACTTAACACACACTATTAATAAGTAAAACTTTAGAAAAAATAAGAAAAAATACCGTCGATCCCCGGCAACAGCGCCAAAAATTTGATGTGATATTTGCTACAAGCGCATAGTATCGGTGTAGCGCTGTACAGGTCATCCCACAAAGATCTAAGGTGTTTTTGCGTTCCTTACTCTTTCCTTAGTCTAACAGACTAACTATGAGTTTCTAGATTGGATTTATTACTATCTAAATAGCCTAGGATCTAGAATCAACTAGTTTCCAACCATGTTCTTACTTCTATTATCTTCTTCTATCATAAAAATTTGATCTTTTTAGTTTAATCTTTATTTAAAGTACCCTAAGTATGAACTATCAAGTGGTGTACAAGTATAACTCATCAAAGATACTACTTTTTATAAAAATAAACTAAATCTTTAGATAAGTCAATGAAAAAGATAAAATCAACAACCCCAAACTCTAACTAAGCATAGGCTATCAAGAAACCTAATTCAAGTATAACCTATCAAAGTATTAATCTTCGAGTTCTTGTATTTTAATTTTTTTATAGAAAAATCTTGTCTTTATTTATTTTATTTAAGAACAAAAATATTAGAAAGCAATTACATAGTGGATCCTAACTTTATCTACATTCTAGAGCTAAACTAATTAGCTACTCATAATTTTAATAAGCAAAATCAAATTTTTATTCATGAATATGATTAACCCTAATTTAAAAAGCAGTAAAACCTAAACTAGAAAGTGATTAACTCCATCTTGAAAGTAAGTAAGGATCTTAAAACAATGGGTTATCTCTGAAGCACGGTATTGTGGCTGCCAACCCTTCAGCAAAACGCTAATTTTATTAATTTAAAACGAGTACAAAACTTACCGGCCTCTCTTAGAATACAAGGATACGGCCAATATATAGGCTTCGAAAATCAAACCCTAATTCTAACAGAACTGAAAACGTACAAAATTACAACGAAACCACCAACGAAAATGCAGTGCGTGGGCCCACCTTTTGGCCGCCATTTATGCGCTAAAACTGCCATTTGGCGGCCAAAATATATCCAATGGTCTTAGGGTTTTTCCTACACGAGTCTCTGGTCTTGTATACTTGATTTTCCTGACTGTATTTAACTTTGACTCCCTGCAGTATTGTAGTCTCGTAGTCTTGCCCACTTTAGAAACTTTTCGGACTTTGATTTCCTACTCCAACTCTGATTTCATGTCGTCTCCTTGTATGAATAAAATTCCTGAATAACACACTAAAAATACCCGAGTAGCATTATTTATATACAAAAAATAGATAATATGGAGGCTATAAATATGCAATATATGGCACTCATCATCAATCATTCACGTCAAAATGCAGTTGGATTTCCAAACCTCGCCCTACCAAAAGAAAGTGCTAGAACAAGCCAAAATTCCATACAAATCATCTATGTGTGAGAGAATGTCATATGCGCCGTCCACGTTCAACATGGAGAAGGCGGGCCCAAGCTGTATGAGGCAAAAATTCATCCCATGTACGGTTCGGAGGCCGAGCCCCACCCCCCAGCAATAATGGTGTAGATTAGGTTAATGGAGACGGTATAGTTGATTACTATACTATCAGTAAGAGCAAGTAGTTCTATACTTCTCTTTTCTTTACCTCTCATGCAAAAATAGGCATTAATTACTAGTTAATAGTATCGCACCTAAAAATCCAATTTTGAATTTTTTTTTTTTTGACAAAAAAATATTGCGAAGGCAAGATTTGAACCTGTGACCTCAAGGTTATGAGCCTTGGGAGCTGGCATAATTCGGGTATGATCATAAAAAAGATTCTCCTCAAGCGAACCAGCCTATCCTATGCTACATAGGAGGATTTACGAATGCCTACTTTTTTTTAGAAACCTTCCCAGTAGTTTTGGTAGATGAGACAGAATTGTGAGGGCGGATATTCCTTTTCGAGGAGCAGAATCAAAGTATAGTGTTAAACAAGTAGGTGTAACTGTTGACCACCTTCCCAAGTTAAGCTAGTATTTGTTGTTGCACCTGGAGCTATTACGCCAGGTGCTAAAGCATGGGTGTTTATACCCATTGAGTTGTTGGTTTGACCTACGAACTACGTGGGAAAATAAATAGATTGTCACTCCATCACTGATTTGCATTTCCTCACTGATGCATTTTTTGTTGGCGTCCGCTTCTTCTGGATTAGAGTCATCACGCCCCAATATGGTTGGGGGATTGGTCGAACGTACCGTAGGCTTGAGGATTGATCAGGGGCTCCCGGTGGGAATCGGAGAGCCTTCGCTATCGCTCATGACGTCGTATTGTAGTCTCCGTAGTCGAGTCGACCTGCCTCCTTCATTCTTCCAGCAGGTGCTCCCGGGCAATTGAGAATCGCGGGAGAAGGCCCGCAATTAGAGAGGAGGCCAATGTGCCCCCTTTCATCATTCTAGGCTATCCTAATTGATAACAAAAGTCCTGGCATGCGCAACTTTCACTTTTATCATCTCGTTAGATTATTGGCTTCTTTCCCTCCCTACAGGGTTAGCTCGATATCGGGGTGGCCCTCATGAAATGGGCCTAGTGCCAATGAAGTGTGCATAGGATCCAGGTTTTGCTTTGAGCGCGTGGTGATCATTGGTTGATCGGCGAATGAATAGGGGTTGAGATGGTTCGGCAGTTGTCGGAACAAATCATTTGTTTGCTTTCTCAAACAATGATTAGGGGGTCATCGTTCCGCCCCCTATTTTCCACCATTATAGCTGGTGTTGACCAGCTTTGCAATACGAACAGACACAAAGAAGAACATAGGTGATTCATCAGAAATGCAAAAGGGAATCAATCCGCCTATGTGCCCTTTACGCCCAGTCATTCCGAAGAACACTTGTCACCCCGTCTTACCGCAGCGTTGACCTCTTTCCAATTGATTCTGAGTAGCTTTATCGAGATCAAAAGCAAATTGTGCAAAGGCCTCTAACTCTGTGAATTGAGCTAGTCGTGGGACGAGTTTTTGCCTCATACAACTCGAGCAGAAGACCAGGGGAAGTTGAGGAGAGATGGGGAGACCAAGACAGCAAGCAAGCGTACCTATCGTTCGCTTCTTCTCCACCAAGCACAGAAGTTTAAGGATAACTGTAGGTCGGTGGCTACCTAAGGAAACTCCGATTCGATCTGCCCCCCGGCTAGGAGGCATCTACCTCCTCGACGTCTACTCTGAAACTGGTACTGGAGGAACCTGAGTTCATTCACTGGAAGATGCGAAAAATCCATAACCGAGCCTTTCGGGCCGACAACCTAGGAATAGATTCTGGGATAGGGCGCTCAGTTTGCCAGGAAGTAGATTTGTCGGAGTCTCTGTAGCCAATAAAACATCCTCTCTCTTCCTTCAACTAACTAACTTGGCGGAGCGAACCAAGAACAAACCGATTTACTATGAAAAGTCATAGATTGATCCCATGAATGAAGCAGTTTGGAAAATTTGACGAAATGGGAAAACTTTTAAATCGGGATTCGAACAGGGAATTGAGGTTCGTCAGTCGAAGCTTAGGTGTTCTCAATCGGCAACGGCATTATGGATCCTCAATTCATTGCTTGTCATCGGTTTCTGTCACAGTGGGCAGTCTCTCCCATCAATCGGAGGGGAGAGCAAAGAAAAGGCGTGCGAGGACCCATAGCTCCATTTCGATATCTATGCTGTGCTGTATTTCCAACACACTGGACCATCAGCTGTTCTCAGCAGGGGAAATACACACACACCACACACACACACACACATAATATATATATATATATATATATATATATATATATATATATATATATATATATATATATATATATATATATATATATATATGTATATGTATATATATATATGTATATATATATATATATGTATATATATATATATGTATATATATATATATGCATATATATGTATATGTATATGAATAGAAGATCGTTGTCTTAATACCAGGCTCACTCCTCTTTCTTTTTTTTCTTCAGAATATTTTTTCCATAATACTAGGCTCATTTCTATTTTCTCTTTTTTTAGAAGAATTTTGTCTTAATACCGAGCTCAGTTCGGTTTTTTTCTCTGTTTTTTTATATAAGATAGACTTTCCTTTTAAGTTTTCTCTTTTGTATCAGTTTTTCATGACTCATTGTGTAACTGTGTAGAGTGCATACTCAATTTAAATCTATGTATCTATATATCTTATTGTCGGATTTAATATTACTATTAAGACTACATAAAAACTATTATCATATAAGTATCAATATTAAGATATCAATCTCATAAATACACCATGTAAAATACTTCTAACCCTACTTTTTTACTTCAAAGAAATAAAAAATTTAGAAAATTTTTAATTTTTATGCTTTTAATGGCTTTCTAAGTTAATTATGACGAATATAATACAGTAAATTTAAGTGTATCTATCGACTCCCAACTTAAACTATGCAGTGTCCTCAATGCATCAATAATATTACTATGCAAACAATGTAATAAGAAATAATATAAGAGGTTAAAGCTAGAAAATATTTAGCTTTGTCTGTTCTCTAGAAAATTCTCCCACAGATAGTCGTTATCAATGATGCTGCTGATCTTCTCTTTTTTACTTGCATCTTTGACACCGTTGGACTCTCTATTTCCCTAGCACGTCGACTCATCCTCTTCAGGAGTGATGATAGCATCCTCACCAGCTATACGTCGGTACATCTTGGTTAGGAGTCAGAAACTGCATTCTTGATATCACTCGACTCGGGTCTGTCATATCTCTATGATATGCAGTATTTTGCTGAAGGTGCTGGTCATATTAATTAGCGACTCATGTAGAGCTTGGAGTGTAATCTCGAGTGGTTGGGCCAATTGAGCTATTGAACCTCCTCGATCATGATTCTATTTTCCATGATCACCTTACAAGGCAGCTCCTTCTACTTGCTCTTGTTGTACATACTACTCGTGCACTTATGCTCCTCCTTACGGTCTATCCGTTAATGGCAGCATTTGACCGATGATTGTGTCAGATGATTACAAATTGATTCTATTGCTAAAGCAAATCTTCATTATCAAAGACGATAGAACTGGAACTAGTTTTGCCGTTCTTGGATGTTGCATAGATTCATGGACTTGTCCCATGCATTGGATTACTGCAGAGTGCATGATAAAGGTGACATCGAGAGGCACCATCCCATGATCATGTTCAATAACACCACGTCCTTCGAATATAATTTTATTGTTGTCCAAGACGTTATTTGTTATATTTGAAAAAAAAAAAGACTAATCAAAATGAACTCCTTTCTTAAATAACAAGCTTTCAAATAACTCTCATTGAAAGAATAATTACTTATGTTGGTGCAAAATTCTCTAAATATTTGGGACCTGCTTTATATCTCGTTAACTCTATCACTGAATGAGGGTTCTTCTTCAGCTACGTCAGGAATCGGGATAGCCCATAAGATGTCTTCTCTCATAAACGGTATCTTCCTATTCTCGACTATTGAATGTGGAGGTTGGTGGCCCATTGTTGGTTGTAGATGTGCATAAAATCTATGCACTATCTCATTACAAGGCAACATGTGCTTGTGCAACGTGTTTTCCTCCAAACTTGTACCTTGCATCAGTGCCCTGAACGAAAGATTCTTATATATTTTGTTGTAGTTAACTTCTCATATTTGGGCCAGAGCAGGAAATCTACACACTTCTCCACTAACTTTTTGTTTGTCGTCTTTTTTATTCTGTGTCTCTATGGAGAAGATGAACTTATGGGTTCGGTTCGTGGCCTAATTGAAATGGTTTCCTTTCTTTGTCCCATCCTGAAAATAATATTAAAATGTATCTCCTTAGCTATTAAAGATATGATCTTTATTATTATTTCTCAAAATTTATCAATCATATATGACCATAGATTTTTCATTTTTACTTTTTAAAATTTCCTTCCCTAATATATCAAATATCATCTTAATCTTATTTTCAATGCATGAATTTGATTACATTTTTTAAGCAACCCATGAATTTTTATGCCAAAAAGATGTATTTTTTTTATCTAAGCCTACTCTTACATTAGAATATTTCATCAAATAATCTGAGAAATTTATCTAAAACTTGTAGTAAAAATTAGCTAAACTACCCCTAATCTACTAAAAGGTCATTTCCATCTTCGATCTACTATAATTAGTTCACATAAGTAGTAGATCTAGGTTTAAAGAAAAAAAATCTATTTTTTATAAATAACCCTTGAGAAATTAGAGAGGAGAAGACTTACATGCTTCGTGATTTGTAGTTTTGAAGAAAATTACACGGGGTTGAGTTTCGTTGTTGAAAGGGGACGAATTATTCTTTGGGGTGCTATGGAAGAGAGGGACTAGGGTTTAGTTTTTGAGAAAAGAACTCATAGACTATTTATAACTGATGATGACTATCAACTGCTATCGACAACCGCATCGGCAACAGTTTCGACAGATGATCTTGGGTAGAATTTACTTTGCTTTATAATCGACAGCGGCTTTGACAGCCGTTCTCTATAAAGAGAATTGTCAAGCCAAATTTTCGTATAGTTTTTAGCATGGTTAATTCCTAAAATAATGTTCTTTCTAAAAACTAATTGTTAGTCCCTAATTCTAAAGTTACCAACCAACTATGTTTAGAAAATAATTTTTTTAATAAAGATTTTGAAAGAAAAACTAAAAATAATTAGAAAATTTTGAAAAATTCAAAAATTTTGAAAATAGTTGTTGAAAGCATTGCAGATATTAAAATTAAGATTAATTTCATAAGCATCCTCCCAACTTAAATTACATATTATCCTCAATGAATTGATATTTCTATTAAATCTATTAGAACAAGTAAAAATCAAAAAAGAGCACTTAGATATTATCTCGGTTCGCTACTCACCGTGTATCAACTACAAAACAAAAAACGTTAATACATAATATACAATACTATACAATGTGTCTCTATTAAGCTTGTATCGTTGAGATATCAGAGGATCTACAAAATTGCAAGATTCCTCATTGTGCTTTGGAAATTCCAAGTAGTGTTTTCACCAAATTGCAAGATTCCTCATTGTGCTTTGGAAATTCCAAGCAGTGTTTTAGACATTTCACATTCACATAAAATGTGTGACCATTCTTAGAGTTTTCATTATCAATTACGCCATGTGCATACATAGTTTTAACAAAAAATAGTCTGATTCGTCGTGAATGCGATTTTCCTGAAAATAGATGAAGCCATCAATCATACAGAAGCACATTGTCGGATGGGTAAAAAATACAACGTTAAATGTGTCGATCGTGCCATATTTTCATCTTTTCTTTAAAAATACATGAATTGTCATACGTATCATGTCTTAACTCTTCCAGTTCATTTATTTACAACTTCCATAATGGGTCTACAAAATTGAGATCTAAATTAACCGTTTTAATTGTCCAATACATCTTATGCTCAATCTTCACATGTAAATGGCAAGTTTTTCCATAAATTATTCTATATGGAGGCATGCCTAAGAGTGTCTTATATGCCATACAGTGTAATATCCTAAAGGGTTAATTATTCTTAGACCCCCTGTAGTATAATGGGTCTGTTACTTAACACCCATGAATTTTAAAACTCTCAAAAAACCCCCTGAACATCTTGACGGGGTCAGTATTTGGAGCATGTGATGTGCACATGTTATAAAAAATCGAAAATATCCCTGTAACTCCTCCCTCTTCATCCTTCCCCTAATAATCTCTCTCTCAGTCATCATACTCCTCTCTCTGTGCAAGCAGCAGCAGCAGCAGTAAGTTTCAGCAGTAGCAGCAGCAGCAGCAAGCTTCAGCAGCAGTAGCAGCACTGCTGCTGCTGCAGCAGAAGCTAGAAGCAGCAAGCTTGCTGCCTGCTGCTCTTGCACGAGAGAAAGGGAGGTGGAGAGAGAGACACGAGAGAGAGAGAGAGAGAGAAAGAGAGAGGAGGGGAGAGAGAGGGAGGGGGAGAGAGAGAGAGAGACGAGAGAGAGAGAGAAGGGGAGGGGGGAGAGGGAGGGGGAGAGAGACACGAGAGAGAGAGAGAGGGAGGGGAGGGGGAGAGAGAGGGAGGGGGAGAGAGACACGAGAGAGAGAGAGAGAGAGAGGAGGGGAGGGGAGGGGGAGAGAGAGGGAGGGGGAGAGAAAGAGAGACATGAGAGAGAGAGAGGGGAGGGGGAGAGAGAGGAAGGGGGGAGAGAGAGACATGAGAGAGAGAGGGGGGAGGGGAGGGGGAGAGAGAGGAAGGGGGGGAGTGAGACATGAGAGAGAGAGGGGAAGGGGAGGGGGAGAGAGAGGGAGGAGAAGAGAGAGAGAGGGAGGGGGAGAGAGTGAGAGAGTGGTGTACTGGCTTAAAAAATTAGGTAGGTAAAATAGGTATTAGATAAAAAAAAGTGCACTTTAGTATAAAAGGGAGTGATAATAACTAACTGTCCACTAACAGTTGTAACGGTTTAGAGGGTTTTTTGAGAGTTTCAAACTTCAGAAATATTAAGTGACAGACCCCATACTACAGGGGGTCTGACTGTAATTAGCCCTATCCTAAAATTTGTGCTACTCGTATCCTTCTTTAAAGTTCGATCGTGCCAAATTAAAATTACCGGGATTAATTTGAACACTGAAATGACTTTTAATGAGCGTAAATTTGAATCCATAATTACAAATGGTATTCGGTCTTCGCAGTTTTTAGGTTTTTATATTTATGATTTTTAGATATTTTCCTAGAAGTCCAAAAATATTTCAAATTTTGCTAATTTTAAAATATTAAATTATTCTTCTAATTATTTCAGAATTTTATTTCTCTCATTCCGGACATCAAAATAATTAAACGATAATTTTCTAATATTATTCTCGTTGAGTACTACATCTTGTAATAATTTGGCAGTATTCGGAAAACGTTTCTCGAAGCCGTAAATAATAAAATATTAAATAAATTAGAAATTTGTTTCTACAGACCTAAAGATTAAAATTAATTTCTAAAGGCACGCCTTAGAATTTAGTCAGTTTGAGCTGTCATAATAGAGGAGAGTGTGGCAATAAGAGTGTTTGGTGGCTTGTTTGGAGGGGAAAAATGATGCAGAGGCAGGGATTTCAAATTTACAGAAATATCACATGATCATATTTATCTCAAACCTTCATTTGGCTAGAATTAACCTAACCTCCTCCAACTTATAACAATAACGACAAAATAAGAGAGAGATATTTTTTTAAATTAATTGAAAAAAGAAAAGAAGAAGAAGAAGAGAAAGAGAAGGAACCAAGTAACATTGCTAATCTTTGTTTTTTTTTTGAAAAATTTATTTAATTTATATTTTATGTACTAATTTATTTTATTTTATAAATATTCTTGTCTCACATTTATGAATATTCCATGTCCACAATTCACTCGTATAGCTCAAAATTTACAAAAAGTCAAATGAAATATAGCAATCCAAGCAATTAGCCACATAAGATTTGTTTTAAAGCAAGAAATTTAGTAAATTTTCTTATTTGTTATGATTATATTAATTAATATTATTTACATTGGATTAATTTCATAAATATAGTAACAAATAGACTAATTATTTGGTTCTATTTGTTATACAGACATGATCATAACTAAATATTAATTAATTACTAAAATAGTTGCATGACAAGCTAATAAAAATTTTAGCAATGGCCATGGTCACAAAAATATAAGAATGACCATGGTGACATTATTTTAGTTAATAATTAATATGCAATAATTGAACATACAATATTCATAATCACTAAAATATTTTAGTTAAAATATAAGAATATTGTGATGTAAAAATTTACATGGTCATATTTTACATTTATAGCTCAAGTACTTGTGTGGAAAAAATAATAAAATAGAAAATGTAACTAATTAATATAATAGAAAATTTAAATGTGCATTTATAATTGTACAGTGATTGGCACATTGTAAGGTTTTATTTAAATGTGCTATGACACTATATTTAAATGTAGTGCAGTGAGGAAAGCAGGAGATATTGGACCTTATTTAAATGTGCTATTATCATTACTCATTATTGTGAGATGTTTTTATTTCGAATTAACTAAGAATTTATAGTGTTGGTGACCTAAATTATTTCATTAAAACTTGATCATGTAGCATGACATGCGATACTTGTTTATGAATGATGTAATAAACTAATACAAATGTATGTGATGGACATGATAGTGAGCATAGTAATATGACAAGAGAATGTAATATAGCAATATTTCATATACATGATACAATAATAAATTGTTAATGATACCATAGATAATAGAAATAAGCATGTATAAGTGAATGAATGAACCTTGTCATGATGTTATTATAAGTCATGTATATCATGTATCACGAACTCCAGAATGGAGAGAAACTATATAATAGATAAGAGTCATGCCGTATAAGAATTATTGTAATGTTAGGACCGATAATCTTTTACTGCAACGACCTCTTTTACTGCAACGGCCTGTATGATACTTGATGTGATAATTTACTGCAAGAGTACAGTGTCGGTTGTAGCGCTTTACAGGTCGTCCCACAGAGATCTCAGGTGTTTTGTGATTCTTACTAATTCTATAGTCTAACAGATTAATAAAGAATTCTAAGTTAGACTTGAGAGCTATTCTAATTAACCTAGGATTTAGAATCCACTAGTTTCTAACCATGTATTTACTTCTATTATCTTCTTCTATAAGAAAAAAGTGATGTTTTAGTTTAATCTTTATTTATAGTGCCCTAAGCATGAGCTATCAAGTGGTGTGCAAGTATAACTCATCAAAGATACTATTTTTCATAAAAATAAACTAAATCATTAGATAATTTATTGAATAAGATGAAAACCAACAACTCCAAACCCTAACTAAGTATAGGCTATCAAGAAATTTAACTCAAGTATAACCTATCAAAATATTAATCTAAGTTCTTGTATTTTAATATTTTCATGGAAAAATGATATCTTTATTTATTTTAATTAAGAAGAAAATATTAGAGAGCAATTACATGGTAGATTCTAACTTCATCTACATCCTAGAGCTAAACTAAATTAGCTACACATGATTTTAGGAAGCAAAATTAAATTTCTATTCATGAACACAACAAAATCTAATCTAAAAAGCAATAAAAGCTAAACTAGAAAGCAATTAACTCTATCTAGAAAGCAAATAAAGAATTAAAAGCAATGGCTTACCTCTAAGCACGGTATTATGGCCATCACCCCTTTAGCAAACCCTAATTTTATTAAATTAAAAACGAGTATAAAACTTTCTGAATTCTCTTTAGAATATAAGGATACGGCCAATATATAGGTTTCGAAAAACCAAACCTAATTCTAATACAATTGTGAAAGTAGAAGGCTAAAACGAAGGCAGGGAGAAACCCCGGGTTGTGAGGCCCACATTGGGCCGCTATTTGGCGGGGAAAACCGCCAATTGGCGGCTCAAATAGGTGAAATTTTATTGAAATTTTTTCAACTTGAAACTCTTGTCTTGTTTATTTAAATTTCCTGACTGTATTCGACTTTGAATCTCTGCAGCATCGTAGTCTCGTAGTCTTGCCCACTTTAGAAAATTTTTAGACTTTGATTTCCTACTCCAACTCTAATTTCATACCATATCTTTGTGCGAATAAAATTCCTGAAAAACACACTAACAATACCCGAGTAGCATTATTTATATACAAAAATAGCTAATATGAAGGTTATAAATATGCAATATATGGCACTTATCACACCCCCACACCTATCTTTTGCTAGTTCTCGAGCAAAATCTAAACCTAAAAATAAAAATAAAAATCCTAACTCACTTTCACAGGAATCGCAATTGCACTTAGCACGTGCAACAAGCCTTTAAACCCCTAAGTTACCCTAGTGGACGAGTGTTGTCTCGTGAGGGTTTGCAGTGAATATACCCAGAAAATTCATGAAGAAAATAGGTTACGGAATAAAGAAAAGAAAAATAAGGATAACCGAAAATCAAGAAAAAATAAAAATTTTATACAAAAGAAAGAAAAATTATTTTTTATGATATTTTCATCAATTAATCTCACTAATATACAAACTCAAGAACGCATTTAGATTATCAATTTTTAAATCAAGCGTCATATCAGATACACTTATCATTTTAATCAAAAATTTAAATCCTATCTTTCAATACCTACTAACAGATAATCTATTGGCTCTTCTACATCTACGTGCATATGTGATAGTCTACTTCGGCTTTGGACTCCAATTCTAACTCATGATTCATCTCCTCTCTCATAACAATTTTTTTCTTTTTTTCTTTTTTTCTTTTTTTTCTTTTTTTGTTGTTTTTTTAAGAATATTTCACCTTTCATGCTAATATTCACGCTTTCTTAGGCACAAAGTACCTGATTACTTGATTCATACTCTTTTCTTTTTCTTTTTTCTTTTTTAGAATATTTCACCTTTCATGCGAATATTCACGCTTACTTAGGCGCAAAGTAACAGATTACTTGGATCATACTCTTTTTCACTCTTAAAACTTTACCTTAATACTAGGCGCACCCCATTATTTTATCACTCTCGAGTCTATTAAAAAAATTTAAATAAATTAAAAAAAACTGAAAAAAAAATTAAAAAATTAACAACAAATTTATGTTTTTTTATCAATAGATCAACCTAATTACAGATAAAGGAATAAATTTAGTTTGAAATTGGATAGGAGACTAGATTTGATGATACACTTTGAATTTTACGAAAAAGATCCAAATCTGAAAAATAAATACCGCTAACAGTAGTTTTGAGGCAAGTATACATCTATTTTTCACTTCGCAATAGTTTATTAGGTTAAGAACAAAGATTATAACGATTGAGTAAGTTTTCTCCCTCTAAACAAAAAAAAAGTGAGAATAAAATAATGGAGTGAGCCTGGTATTAAGGCAATAGCCTTGAGAGTGATAAAATAATGGGGTGCGCCTGGTATTAAGGCAATAGCCTCAAGAGTGAAAAAAGAGTATGATCCAAGTAATCGGGTACTTTGCACCTAAGTAAGCGTGAATATTTGCATGAAATGTGAAATATTCTAAATAAAAAGAAAGAAAAAGAAAAGAGTATGAACCGAGTAATCGAGTACTTTGCGCCTAAGTAAGCGTTAATATTTGCATGAAAGGTGAAATATTCTTTAAAAAAAGAAAAAAAGAAAAAAAGAAAAAAAAAGTAAAAAGAAAAAAAGAAAAAACATTTGTTATGAGAGAGGAGATGAATCATGAGTTAGAGTTAGAGTCCAAACCCGAAGTAGACTATTACACATGCACGTAGATGTATAGGAGCCAATGGATTATCTGTTAGTAGGTATTGAAAGATAGGATTTAAATTTTTAATTAAAATGATAAGTGTATCTGATATGACGCTTGATTTGAACATTGATAATCTAAATGCGTTCTTGAGTTTGTATATTAGTGAGATTAATTGATGAAAATATCATAAAAATAAGATTTTTCTTTCTTTTGAATAAAATTTTTATTTTTTCTTGATTTTCGGTTATCCTTATTTTTCTTTTCTTTATTCCGTAATCTATTTTCTTCATGACTTTTGTGGGTATATTCACTGCAAACCCTCACAAGACAACCCTCGTCCACTAGGGTAACCTAGGGATTTTTTTTCAAATTTTTTTTTAAATTTTTTTTCAGTTAGTTACCCTAAAAACTACCCAAAGTGCAAAATAAAGAAAACCGAAAATCTTAAAAAAATATATAAAATAAAATTAAAAAAATCCTAAAAATAAAAATCCTAAAATAAAAATTTCCTAATCCACTCCCCCGCACCTAAACTTGTGTATGCCCTCATACACAAACCAAGTGCAGTAAAATAAATAAAAGTTAACTATTATACAAAAACTATACAAATAATAAGAGTCATAAAAATTACGATCTCAATATCATCAAATATCATCACCCTATTAGCGCATGGAAAGTGGTTACGACCTCTCGATCGCTTCCCACTTTCATAGTGTGTGCGTTTTAAATGTGAAATGGGTGCATTATTATGTCTCATCAACCTCCTACAAGTCAAGAAATTACCTGTATGTATCTTATACCACCTTCACTTTTCTTTGTCCACATGTAAGTATTAACAATTGGGTTAAAGAATTCTTTATTATAAACCTGCCAATCATCGTTAGTAACAAGCGTACATGTAGAAATATCTTGAGGTGAGAAGAGTGCTATATGATCAAGTGAACGTGGTAGTGGCTCTTCTAACTTACGAAGTAATGCGAGCTCCTCTGCAAACAAATAAAAGTTTGCTCATAAATCAATAGCACACTTGCATAAGTATTATCATACATAAAATCAGTATGTGCCAATTCTTCTAATAATATGAGCTCATTTTTGAACATTTGCTCAAATGAGGGTTCATCATCACTGCAAGAGGTCGAATGAGAGTGCAAACTATAAATTATATTGACCTCAATGAGGGAGCTCGTTGCGTGCTCATCCATATTGAATATATTCAATGCCACAGTCATATTCCCAAATGATAACTTCATGAGGACACTCCTGCAATCAATTAATGCATTTGATGTTGCAAGGAATGGTCTACCCAAGATAACGAGAATTTGGTTTCGTGGATTGGAGATCGGCTCAGTTTCTAAGACAATGAAGTTTACAAGAAAGATAAACTCGCCGACCTTAATGAGCACATCTTCAACCATACCAAATGGTTTCTTGATAGAACGATCAGCTAGCTGTAATGTGACCTTGGTAGGTTAAAATTTTCCTAACCCCAGTTGCTGATAAATAGTGTAAGGAAGCAAGTTTACACTTGCCCCTAAATCAAGCAATGCCCTATCAAATGTAGTGTTCCCAATGGTGATGAGATTGTAGGGGAACCTGGATCTTTGTACTTGATAGGCAAGGAGTTAGAGAGGATTTGCGATATATTTGCAACAAGAAAAACTTTCTCAGGAACGTTTCTTGCTCGTTTCTTAGTACACAAATCCTTGAGGAACTTAGCATAAGTAGGAACCTATTGTATAATGTCAAGGAGTGGAATATTAACCTTCACCTGCTTAAATGTTTCAAGAATCTTTTCTACTTGCGGTGAAGGCTTCCTAAGCCGATTGGGATATGGTGCTTTCGGCTTAGGAACAGGTTCTTCTAAATGATCATGTGACAATGATGGAGGTGATGGAGATGGTCGTGGAGAAAGGGGTGGAAAAGATGATGTAGCCTGCGAGATAGTAGGAGTGGGATCAAGGGGCATGGCTACATTATTGTCCACTTACTTGCCAGATCTAAGCGTGTGAATGGCATTGCATTGGTGGACATGCGACTGATTGGAGTTTGAGGAACTGGCATTAAGGATCATTATGGGTTGACTTGGGAAGGTACCCTGGCCACGTTCACTCATCTGACTCGCTAATTGTCCAACCTGCTGCTCTACATTCTTTATAGTTCACGAGCAGTTGCTAACCAGTACTTTGAATAAAGTCAGTTGACACTTTCATAAGATTTTGCATATATGTGTCAAGATTGGAATGAGACTTGAGAAGATTTTCAACGTGCTTCTCAAGTGAATGAAGTCGCTTTTCTTGTTCATTATTAGACCCCTGTTGTGGATGTGAATGGTTTTGTGCAGGTGGTCTATTCTGGTTGTTTCCATAATTTGATGTGTTTGGGCGTTGATAAGCACCAATATTTGGTCTTGGAAACTGACCATTGGCTGGAGATTGCATGTTAGAGTTAGGGGCCCCCTGATATTGCCCCTGACCCCATGATAAATTTGGATGGTTCCTCCATCCAGGATTGTATGTAGGAGCGTAAGGATTGTTCATGGGTTGTTGATACAAGGCGTTAGTCTGTTCAAGTGTGGGACCCATGAGATTCGTTAATAATGGACACTCCTCTATAACATGATTCGGAGTTCTGCAATTAAAATATGTGGGAACTTGAATTTGATTTACTTGACCTACCTGTGGAGCACGAGTGGTCTCCAATGCCTCAATTCTCCTCATAAGGGCTGCAATCTTAGCTTCGGCAGCTATAAAGCTATCGGCACTATGGATCCCACCCTTATGTACATAAGTTGATGCACTTGACTTCTCAGCGGGACTCTCCCACTGCATATTCTTCCACGATAGGTCCTCAAAAAAAGTCCCATGCTTCATCCTCGTTTTTCCTTATAAACTCCCCCTGACACATGGACTCAAGAAGAGTTTTGGATGTGTAATCGAGTCCTTCATACACGATTTGACACAATCGCTACTTTTCTATCACATGGTGGGGGCACTGAGCTAATAAGTCCTTGAACCATTCCAAATATTTCTAGAAGGGTTCTCCTGGCACTTGACGGAATTGTTTGATTTGATTTCCTATCCTTCCCGTCTTATGCGTAGGATAATACTTCTTAAGAAATACCGTAACGAGTTCATCCCAAGTAGTAATTAAATCAGTAGGCATACTGTACAACCACTTCTTAGCATTATCCTTAAGTGCAAAGGGGATGAAGTGAAGCATAATTGCATCCTTCAATGAGTGTTGCAGTTTTATCAACACGCATACTTCCTGAAATTCACTGATAAAGAGATATGCATCCTCTGAATCAGAATCAGTAAATTTAGGAAGCATACTGATGTACTGCGGCTTCAATTCATAGTGATTACCCACTGCGTGTGGGAGTTTGATGCATGATGGTAATGATGTGCGCAACGGGTAATATCGATCCTGAAGGATCGGGATCGGTTAGTCCATCTTGGCAGCCATAAGCAAATCTGATCTCACTAGTCGACCAAATTGATCACGGGTCCAATGTGGCATGAACCAGTGACCGTTAGTGTATGCGTGAATTTTCTAAACAAATGCAAGAAGTAGGGAGTGGTGGAGAGAAAAACGAAGGAATAGATATGATCAAATAGAAACTGTGATTCCTACAGTGCCTAATATTTTTATTTTTTTACAGAACCAGGTAACCAAAATACAGAACTGGAGAAAAGAAGAGATCAAACCTCACCTTGATAGCCACCAATTGGCGGTTTTCACCGCTAAATAGTGGCCAAACCAAAAGATTCGACTCTCTAGTTTCGGCAGATTAGTTCAGAGGCTCTTTTGATCCGTTTTATCTTCATGTATCTGTACTGTAAGTTTTCTGCACACTCAACACACACTGTTAACCAGTAAAATGTTAGAAATACGCAAGAAAAATACCGTCGATCCTCGGCAACGGCGCCAAAAACTTGATGTGATAATTTACTGCAAGCGTACAGTGTCGGTTGTAGCGCTTTACAGGTCGTCCCACAGAGATCTCAAGTATTTTGCGATTCTTACTAATTCTATAGTCTAACGGATTAACAAAGAATTCTAAGTTAGAGTTGAGAGTTATTCTAATTAGCCTAGGATATAGAATCCACAATTTTTAACCATGTATTTACTTCTATCATCTTCTTCTATCTAAAAAGTGATCTTTTAGTTTAATCTTTATTTGAAGTGCCCTAAGCATGAGCTATCAAGTGGTGTGCAAGTATAACTCATCAAAAATACTACTTTTCATAAAAATAAACTAAATCATTAGATAATTCGTTGAATAAGATGAAAACATCAACTCCAAACTCTAACTAAGCATAGGCTATTATGAAACTTAACTCAAATATAACCTATCAAAGTATTAATTTTTGAGTTCATGTATTTTAATCTTTTCATGAAAAAATCATATCTTTATTTATTTTAATTAAGAAGAAAATATTGGAGAGCAATTACATGGTGGATTCTAGTTTTATCTACATCCTAGAGTTAAACTAAATTAGCTACACATGATTCTAGTAAGTAAAATTAAATTTCTATTCATGAACACAATAAAATCTAATCTAAAAAGCAATAAAACATAAACTAGAAAGCAATAAACTCTATCTAGAAAGCAAATAAAGAATTAAAAGCAATGGCTTACCTCTGGAGCACGGTATTGTGGTCGTCACCCCTTTAGCAAAACCCCAATTTTATTAAATTAAAAATAAGTATTAAACTTTCTGGATTCTCTTAGAATACAAGGATACGGCCAACATATAGGTTTCAGAAAACCAAACCCAATTCTAATACAATTTTGAAACTAGAAGACTAAAACGAAGCCACGGGAGAAACCTCAGGTTGTGGGGCCCACATTGGGCTGCTATTTGGCGGGGAAAACCGCCAATTGCTGCTCAAATAGGTGAAAAATTCTTGAAATTTTTTCCACTTGAAAATCTTGTCTTGTTTGTTTACATTTCCTTACTATATTCGACTTTGAGTCTCTGCAGCATCGTAATCTCGTAGTCTTGCCCATTTTAGAAACTTTTTGAACTTTGATTTTTTACTCCAACTCTGATTTCATGCCATATCCTTGTGCGAATAAAATTCGTGAAAAACACACTAACAATACCCGAGTAGCATTATTTATATACAAAAATAGGTAATATGAAGACTATAAATATGTAATATATGGCACTTATCAATACTGGATCACCAGTTGATAATTAGTACCCAGTATAGTATGTCCGTTACTGTAATACAGTATAGGGTGTTAATTGTAATGCCTAGCAGTATAGTAAGATTCAGTGTAATGCAATTGAGATTGGGACCCGGATATATACTAGCATTTATATGATAATAGATAATATCACTATCTTATCTATTAATACAGTTTCTATAACTTACTTAAATGATGACTGAGACTAATAAAATATCTGATTATGATATATAGAGTAATTATTCGTCATGTTTGTTTATTTATTTTTTATTTATACTTGTTTACAAGCTTAATTTCATCTGTTCACAACCAATATCGACATAAATATGCCCACTAATACTGTTGTACTATGATAGAACACATTTTTCTTTCTATAAAGTGTTACTTGATGGGTTTAATTTCTTATGCTCTAAATGTAGGTATTGAGAAAGCTGAAGGAGATGCTACACCAATCGAAAATCTATACATTATTGATCAAGTAGAATGACAGTAAGAGGTGGATCTAATCTCATAATTTTGTATATACTATTCATATTTCTTTTATCGAGCATTATTCCTTCTTTGGATTCGTTTGTTATACATATCTAGAACACTGTGCCCTTTCATGTAATCAACCTTATGTTTTGTAAATGTAACCTCAGTTTTAGACATGTTATTTATTCATCTGTTGTGTTAATAGTTATGATTATTTCAAGATTTTGTGACTGTTAGATAATCTAGTATTATTTTAAGTATCGTTCTCCGTTTAAGGAAGTAGCTGAAAAATGGGAGAGTTATATACAGTAAGCCCATAAAGCATCGACAGATCTAAACGACCAATTTTTATGTGACGAATTAATTATTTTCTCTAAAATTTACTTAATTTTCTTGTTGGCTAATTCAACTTGCCCGTTTAACTGTGGCTGATAAGATGTGGAGATTTTATGTGTGATGGGATAGTTTTTTATTAAATTCCCAAAGGTTTTGTTATAAAAATGAGAATCTCCATAGTTTATTATAGCTTTAGGAATCCCAAATCTACACAATATATATTCCTTAAGAAATTTGATAACTATTTGTTAATCATTGTTTCTACATGCAGCGGCTTTCACCTATTTAGATACGTAATCAACTCTACGAGGATATAGATATATCCGTTGAAAATAGGGAATGGTTCCATAAAGTCAATGCCCCAACAATCGAATATTTCAGTTGTAAGAATAGGTGTTAAAGGCATATCATTCTTCCATAATAGTGCTCCTAATTTCTGATATAACTCGCAACATTTACAGTATTTAGTGGGCCAGTGAAATCCATATTGGAGAATCTTCATCACCATTTTTTTAGACAAAAAATACCCTCCACTAGTTTCTGTGTGACCAAAAGTAATTATACTCTGGATCTCATCATCGGGCACATAACACCTAATGATTTAATCTGAACAATACAAATAGGTAAGGATCATCACAAAAAAAATAGTGTACCTCATATAGGAATTGTCGCTTATCATGTACATTCCAATAGTTTGGCATTTCACCTGCAACAAGAAAATTAATAATATCAGCATACCAAGAAGCTATTCTGATAGAAAATAACTTCTCTTTAGGTAATGAGTCCCTAATTGTTAGCTTATTATTATCAAAAGTCAGACGAGAGAAGTGGTCAGCAACCACATTCTCTACTTCCTTTTTATCTCTAATTTCAGGATCAAACTCTTGGAGCAAAAATATCCATCGGATTAAACATGGCTTTGCATACTTCTTCGATAAAAGATAATTGAGCGCCGAATGATCTATAATAACAACTACCTGTAAGCTCAAAATATATAAATGGAACTTACCAAGAGCATAGACCACAGCTAGAAGCTTGTTCTCTATTGTCATATAATTCGTTTGTGCATCGTTGAGCGTCTTGCTAGTGTTGCAGACCATGTAGGGCTTCCCATCTCTTCATTTCCCCAGTACTGATCCAATTGCATAATCGCTTGCATCATACATTATTTCGAATGGTAATGATAATCCGGAGGTTGCTACATTATTGTGTGGTGATGAGCATCTCCTCCAGTGTGTCAAAAGTTGTTTGGTATGCCTGCATCCATTCGAACTGCATATCTTATATACAAAGGTGATAAAGAGGTCTAGCAATATTATTAAAATCCTTTATAAACTTTCTGTAAAAACCTACATGCCCTAAAAATGAAAGTATATCCTTCACAGTTTTAAGTATCGGTATTTTGAAAATAGACTCAACTTTAGTCTTATCTACTTTCATTCTTTTGGATGAGACAATATGGCCTAATACAATACCTTTTGTAATCATAAAGTGGTATTTTTTCCAGTTTAGAAGCAAATTTCTCTGTTGGCATTGGTTAAGTACAGCTCGTAGATTAGTCAAAATATTTTGAAATTATTTCCAAATACGGAGAAATCATCCATGAATACCTCTAGATAGTCTTTAACTATGCCGCTAAAGATGCTAATCATACACCTTTGAAATGTTACTGGTGTATTGCATAATCCAAATGGCATTCTTCTAAATGCGAATTTGCCAAAGGGACAGGTAAAAGTAGTCTCTTCCTGATCCTCTAAATCAATTTCAATTTGATAATAACCAAAATAACATCAAGAAAGAAAATAAAATTTGTGCATAGCAACTCTCTCAAGTACTTAGTCAAGAAATAGTAACGGAAAGTGATACTTTCATATTACTTGATTTTATTTTCTATAATCAATGCACATATGTCAAATCGTAGATATACGAGTGGGTGTCCATCTCTTTATTCTCATTTTTAACAAACTCTGTGATGCCCCAAATCACAATGATAGGCCTGAATATGTGTCCCAATAATGGGTAGGGTGTCATTAGTGGGCACTCTCAATAATGGAGTATACGAGACTATTTTTTCCTTTTTATATAATCACAGGCAAGAGATATAGAAGCGTAAATACACGATATAAATCATACGTCTGAATCTATCTGCCACAATATCACAGATATTAACATAACAATATCCAAAAATATATGTGTGGAAATGATAAGCCATATATATATATATATCAAAAGGTTGCTCATGTAGAGTCAAGTACAGTATCAAAACATAGCAACATGGTAATATATATATAAGAGTATTCGAATACTATGGACAGGACTAGGAAGTAGGATACATATGCATATATAAGCCAAAATACTAAATACATAGAAGAGATGAAGATCCTACAAGAAGCTGGCTACTAGCACTAGCCTACTTCTGAAAATATGGATCCTCGAGGTGTGGGTCCTCCACTTCGGGTACTACAGTCTCGGCTGGTAGACATGGAGTGTAATGATTCCAGGGGTAAAACCCAAACAAGAATACAAATTCAAACTCGTGCAATACTATAGAAATCATATCAGTGTGGCATGCTCATAGAAACAATATAAAAAGATGTACATGAATGAATCATTAACTATAAAATATAACTTGGATTATGAATTATTTTGTATGCAAAATATAATATGATTAAAGTATGAGCAACAAGGTATGCCAAATATAATAAAAATCATGTGCTACATGGTGTGCATAATATGACATGATCAGGCAAATGGATGCAAATTTTATCCTATTAGTTTGGAACTAAATGGTGGGAGTATTCACGTGTTTTAGAAGTGCACTGTGCATACTTGGTACTATGGCCCCAAGACAGATTAGATATGAATCAGATTCTACACCATTATGTGCAATAGATATAAGCATGCAAACTCCCATAATTTATGTTTCATTCCACTATTCATTTCCTCCATACCCACAATATAGTATATGTTAAGAATTAATGTATCAATGTATCATATATGATAGGATGTATGCATCAATAGCATGTGAATATGAAATGACACGCACGATAATACTGGTAAGTACAAAAATGATACTGGCAAGTATAAGGGTTATTGAATATGTTCACATATGTGAGATATCATTTCAAAAAAAGAATAATATGTACAAGTAATATCATGTATAAGGAACATGTGTGCATGTATATTATATCATAAATCAAATGGTACATGCACGAACATAGCATATATGCCAAGATATAAGATGTAACAGGCCTGAGCTCACCATGAACAGGTATAATAACATATATTAAGCAAGTATACATGGGTATTATATCATAAATCAAGATATAATGCACGAACATAGTACATGGGCCTATGTTGTTGCGATTCAGTGGATATATCAACTTTCAGGTCTTGATTGATTAGCACATAAAGGAATTAGAGACTAAAATTTAGTAAAGTTATAGAGAATTCAATCATCTTTCTAATGAATCTTGAATGAACTCAATTGAAGTTCTAGAATAAACATCATGGTCGATTTACTATAAACCTGCTGCTACGGAATTGCAGCAATAACAAGTGAACTTGCATTTTTGATTTGATCAAGATAAAAGTTGAATTGAAGCCTAAGAATTATAGTTGTAGTTAATTCAATTAGCTCTCTAATGAAACTTGAATGAGCTCAATTAGAGTTCTATAATCAAAGTTATGGTCATTTTACCATGTCTTACCACTACCGAGCTATTGATCTTGGATAGCAATGGGTATTGATTTTTCAGGCTATTTTTAGGTAGGTAAATGGCTAAATAAGGATCCCTTGTAGTTGAAAAAATTATAGTTTAATAAATCATTTTTCTAATGGCAATTGAATGATTCATATGGAATTAAGATGCAAAAGTTATGACAGTTTTAAGATAGACTGCTGCATAAGTCTACATAGCGATATGATATGAGCACAAGTGACATGCACAGTGTGATACATGCCATAAAACTCAAGCTAAATAAAACTTAGAGCATATATAATCTAGAAATTGGCTTAATATCAATTTTGATATCACATATGAGAAGATTATATCAAGAAAACACAAGTTTAAAAGATTTGAGAGTGTATTCTTGCCTCTTGTTGAACATGAATCGGAAAAGAACCGATATTTATGCGATTTCTCTTCAAAGTGGAGAAATTTTCCAAGAATTATTCCAGGAAATAAGGGTAGGTACTGGAGAATATTTTTCCATATTGATGGGGAAATTTAGAGTTGATTTGAAGAGTTTAAACTCAAAAGTAAGTTCATGTGGCTATTTTGTGAATTTTTCAGCCCACTATTAGACTGAATATTTAGCGATTTATTTAAGAAAAATAGAAAAGAAATTAGGATTTGAGATCTGAAGAGAAAATGAAGAAGAGGATGAGAGGAAGAACATGATTTTTTTTCATACTTTTCTAAATTTATTTTGACGAACAGTTAGTAGAATGTGCTTATTTTGTCTTATTAAAAAACCTTAAAGTTCACATTAATTACAATTTTGTCATTGGATCAGCTCCTATCCAAATTTAATCAAGGATTGCAAATAAATTTTTGGAGATAAATTTGAAGTTGTTTAGAGGGTAAAATTATAATTTTTGATTTAATTTGATTATTTTAACCAGATTTTTTTGCCCCGAAAATTGGCCAATCCGAAGTAATTCAAGAAAAATATGAAAATTCTAAAATAATGAGATAAGAAGTCCTACTCTATGAAATTTGAAAGTGAAGACTAGACAACGAGATATAATTCAATTTATTTAGTATCAGTCCATATCAATATTCGGGTTTCCGAACTAATACACATGATACAGAATAAATCGATAGACGGGTTTAAGAATTAGGGGTGTTATAAATAGTTACCCCACTTTTCTTTGGAACAACTTGGATTGGACTTACCCATTTGCTATCAGAAATTTGATAGATGATGCTAGTATCATGAAGTTTCAACACTTCGGTTTTAACAACTTCCTTCATGGAAGGGTTAAGCCTTTGTTGCATTTGCCTTATTAGCTGAGCTCCATCTTCTAAAGTGGTATAATGTGTGCAAATAAGGAGATCCATACCTTTGATATATGTCATATTCCATCATATAGCTTTCTTATACTTTCGCAATATTGAGAGTATTCGCTCTTCTTGATTCTCATCAAGATGCATTGAGATGACCATTAGGAAAGTTTTCTTAAGTTCCAAAATTTCATACCTAAGATTTTCAGGTAGCAATTTTAGCTCAAATATCGGATCCTATCGACTGGTATTAATTCCTTGGTACTTTGAGGTAACTCTTCATACACATCCGTTTTAGAAATCCATCCTGTGATATTTAAACAATAAGCATTAGTTAAACATTTTATGATATTAATAGAGTTTTCAAAATTAAGCCACTCATGGAAACCATCATCCATTGACAATGCAAGCTCCATTGTATAAGAGATGCATAAGGATACAATATCTCTTTCTTCACAAATTTCCTTAATATAACTAATGTCCTACAATTCATCAGTGTTGGTATTTGGTTGTTTGCAAATATTGAAAACATTAAGCTCAAGAGTAATGTTTCCGAAGGATAGCTTCATCACACTGTTCCTACAATTAATAACAATATTAGTAATAGCTAAAAATGAATGTCCAATGATAACAAGGATGTGAAATGTGAATTCTTTACAGGTGCAATGTCGATAACTATGAAGTCTATCAGAAAGTAGAAATTTTCAATTTTCACTAAACATCTTCAATAATGCCTTTAGGATATCTTTCTGATTTATCAACCAATTGTAATGTGACAGGTATATGCTTAAGTTCTCCTAGGCCCAATTGCATGTAAATCGAATATGGTAAGAGCTTTATACTTGCTCCTAAATCTAATAGAACTTTTTCAATATTATGTTGATCTATTACACATGAAATAGTTGGACATCTCGGATCCTTATATTTAAGAGATATCTTAGAGTGGAATAATACACTTATCTGCTCTGTAAGAAATACTTTCTTTTGTATATTATGACATCTTTTGATGTACATAAATCCTTCAAGAATTTTATATATGAGGAAACTTGCTTAATTGTTTCCAGCAGGAGATATTGATCTATACCTGTTTGAAAATTTCTAAAATATCAACATAAGATACATTAATGTTTTTAATTTTCAAATTCAATTTCTAAAATATTAGCATAAAATACATTAATGTTTTTAATTTTCAAACGTTGGAGAAATGGTTTAGGTGGCTTATAAGTCATGGAATTGGATTCTTTGGGGTTGTTGTCCTTAGATTATTGTACTGAATCATCGCCATGTTTCTCTTCAGTATCTCTTTTTGAAACAGGCATATCAAGTACTTTTCCACTTTGGAAACTAATTGCAGTAGATATCTCAGGTATGACATTATTGATTGAAGAAGTAATAGCATTTATACCTTCAACTTTGCCTAAATACTAGCCTCCAGTTGAGATGATAACTTACCTTTTTCGTGAGTTTGCAGAGTAGAACAAAAATGACTTATCTGAGATTGTATATTACTAAAGGTTGTCTCATTCTAACTCTTGATCATTTTGTTGTAACTGAATGAATTACTATTGTGCTTGGATCATTTGGTCCATTCTCTATTATATCTGTATAACATTATCATCAAAGATTTCGCTTCAGTGGTGGTTGGTACACGAAGGTTATAGAAGGTTGGGCGTATTGCTATAGTGTCGGGTTAGTCGATGGCTTATTTTACTGGTTAAACTATTGTAGGGGGTTCTATTTTCATTGAAAAATTTGGATATTTCCTCTAACCAGGGTTATAAGTTTGTGAATAAGAGTTATTTTCTAGTTGAGGAACAATATTATAGGCATTAACTTGTTCATTTGGTACTTCCTTTAAAAGCGAGAAGAGTTAGATAATCACGAGTTAAATGTCCTTATAATTCACAAATGTCACAAACTTTTGGACTTTCTTCTATTGCCTTAATAGTTTATGTTTTCTTAGTAAGTAAATCTTCAAATTTCTTTATGATTGTAATTAATCTTGTAGCTATATCTTTGATTTCTCCCAATTTAATAAGTCTACATTTATTTTGAGACTTCTCTACTAATTGGTTTATTGACGAAGCACCCTCAGTTTTTCAGGCTTGTGAATTCTCAGCAAGTGAGTCAAGATAATCTCATGCTTCATCAGCATCTTTACTAAAAAATTCAGCATTACATATAGTTTCTATAAATTGCCTAGTTTAGTTTTTAGCCCTTGATAGCAGGTACTTACAGTCCTCCATATTTTAATGTCATGATGTGGGCATGACACTAGCAAAATTTTGAATCTATCTCAACACTCGAACAAAAATTCATCTTCTTCTGACGAAAGTTGAGAAATTACTTTTACATATAATTGTTTCGATGTGAAGGAAATAGTTTCTTTAAAAATTCTTTTTGCGGCTCATTCAATCTTCTTATTGAATTGGGATGTAATGAGTGTAGCCATATCTTTATTTTATCTTTTAGGGAAAATGAAAAGAGCTTAAGTTTTAGTTGCTCTACAGTTATATTTTGAAGATTAATAGTAGCGCAAATATTTTTAAATTCTCAAAGGTGCAAATATAGTTTCTCTTCATCCACCCATGGAATTTATGTGAAACTTGAACTACTCCAGATTTAATCGCGAAGTGTCCCATATTCAAAGCAAATACTAGACATGAAGGTTGGATTGTCCTATTAAGTTGTAGATAATCGCGTAAGGACCTCTGATTGCCTCCATGATGGTTGTTATTATCATGCATGTCGTTTTTCTCCAAATCCTGTATTATTATTGTTATTCATATTGTTGTTGTTGCTATTAGTACTTATGTTAAGAATTGATTGGTGGATTGGAAATATTTGTGGATCTAAGTATGATTAAACGAGTCTACCATTAGAAGTTCTCATCCAACTAGTCATGTAACTTCAAAATTGCATAAATTAATGACGTAGGAATCGTAATCTATAATAAAATGTAACACGATAGCATAGATTCCCCGCAACAGCACCAAAAACTTGGTCTATAATCTAAGTCGTACATTCTCAAGTCCAAGAGATCGACAAGTAATACAAGAAAGGTAACTCAACATTGTTCTCTTGGAGATTGTTTTTATTACTGTGTTAGACACTTTTGAAAGAAATAGATTACAGAATAAAAAGATTGAATCTTTAATTTACTAAACTAAGGTTTATTATTTATTTAAAGGAAAATATTGGTCAAAAAAGTTAACTCTCTCATATAATAATTTACTTGACATGCTTATACTTGTTTTTCTTAATTGCATAGATCATATGGTCTTCTTACAACTAGAAAATATATCTTTACAGTACAAAATCAAATAAGTTACAAACTTGATAATTTGGCTAATTCCTCTGATTAATCTTATATGTGATTTGAGTTTATCTCAACATGACATATAAATAATAAAAATAAACGTTCAAAGTCTAAACATACACCGTACCTAAAGAGTCTACAGTATATCAAAAATTAAATAATGAATATATAATTAAACTATACATCATCAAACACTCAAAAATATATTTAAATCCTAACAAGATAATAGGAAACAAAAAATATCATCTTTAAGTAAATCAATTAAACATGATAAGCAAATAAATATATACTAGTAAATATTTTAGGATTTGTTACCTTGTCTGAACCAACACAAAAATTTAGCCGCTCATACTCATCATAACCATCAATATATGACTAAAGAAGATTTTTTATTAATAAATATGAAAGAGTACAAAACTATAAGTAAAAACATAAAAAGTCTATAATATCTCTGGTATATCTCTAAAATTTTGAATTACATTGGGTATTTATAGCCTCTCAAAAATCCTAACAAGAATTCTATTTAAAAAGAATTCTCTTTACATCAAAAATCTTCAAATAAATCTTTAGCCACTGTGGCTGTCCAAAACCATATCAAAGGCTGCATTAATAACGGCTCTTGGGTTCTGTTATAGTTATTGGTTGTCAACAACCGGCAGAAGGCTTTCGACAGCCAAACCTGTTAAATGGGCAGTCTGGACTAATATTTGAGATACGCTTTGATTTTTTTTATTTCCTTCCACATAGAACACTATAAAAAGACCATAAAACACTAGAAAAATATTATAGTGAAGAATTTGATCAATAAAAGTAATTTATCATTAATTTCTTGTATTAATCACTAAAATTGAGTTACGAGTGCAAAAAATAAACTAAAATTGCTACACTTTTCACTCTCAATCAATAAACATGAGCAATTTGGGACATCGTGCATGTTCACATCAATTCGCATACTCACTTTCCTGCACTCTTTAATTCCCCACTATCTGGAATGCTAGATAGTTGAGTCATTCGATAGCGTATTTGTAGAAATATGCTAATCCTTGATATAATATCAATCATTGGCACAATTAAATATGTCAGAATAATACCAAAATATAAATGAAAACTTTTATCCAATGAACAAAATTAGATTACAACAGACAATTACGAAAATAATGACAAAGAAATAACAGAGGATGAAAGATAACATTTCAAAAGTGGAACCGACCTAAAATAATAAATACAAAATTGAAAAGAAAATATCAATTGTATACTAGCTTTAGCTACTCTTCATAATATTTCAGATCTTCAATTTGCTCTATTAGAACTATCTCAAAATATGGGCATACATACCCAGATTATTAGATCGCAACCAAAAAAAATAATATAAGTATAAAATTGGTAAAAATATAAAGTGAATAAATTAAAATAATCATGCATGTATCAGATAGGGAAATATTGATGCTTATGGGTTTAAATATAAAACATGAGTTAAATTATTAACCAAATATTTGCTAATAGTTATTCTACATAAAATTATACTCTAGTCTAAAGTTTACTAGTTTACAGTGTCATATACTATTGAAGAATATGACTGATTTTATATCAATGTTTTGATTATTTCCTGTACAAACTAGAAAAGATGATCACATGGATATCTGAAATTGATTGGAATTTGCACAACAGTAATAGTAATATCTGATGTGATTCAACAAATCACTATGCAACTATAGTGGCATAAAAATTAATTATACAGTTTGATAGTATAGCCAATATCTCCCCCCATTCGGTGTTGTTTACTATTCTCAAATCATATTAACTCCAATACAATACATTTTCAATCAAGTCCGATCATGATTTAGTTTGAGTTGAAGTCGAGTTCAAGTTTATTATAGTTAAGTGATAATTGGAAAGATGTTTTCTTTCGAATCATGTTACCAGAATTTCCACTACTGATTAAACGATTTTCTAACTGTGTATCATAATGATAAACAACTAGGTAAAAGTGAGGAAGTGGAAGGTTTTTAGTTCAAACACATCGCTCTATTATATAACCACTTTCCTTCGGAATTCTTTCCTAAATGCCATTGATACACAATATTACAATCAGTTTCATCGTCAATCAGGATCTCGCTTTACTATTTGCAATGATTGATTAGTCAATTAATAACCTATATTTCATTTGACTAAACTCCATGTATTAAAATAACACTTCATAATATGAAAGCGCATATATAAAGAACTCAAAACAATGTAAAATGATGGTGAGACAATTTCTGAAAATAAAAACAACTTTATTTAAGTAGTTCTTGTTGAAAAACAATATTTTATATAATGAATATACATAGATAATGAATTTAATAAAATTGAAACATAAGTTATTCATGTATAATAGGAATAGTGAATGAAAAGGTCAAAAGTGAGCCCAAGAAGAAACTCGCATTAGCTCAAAAGTGCATTCATCAAATAGGTTTACATTCAAGTGATTCAAGAAATTTGTTTGAATTTTATAGGCATACAAAAAGTCCTTTTTTGTCATGAAATGCCAACGGGTTTGAATTAAACAAATGAACATGATAATCATTTTATTGGATCTATAAGATAAATGAATGTAGATGTTAATTAGGTTCTTATTGTGCTGGGTGTGAGTTCTTCCTAGAACCTTGGAATGCTGATAATATATTTGCATAGGAATATGCTGAGTTTCTATTTGAATAACAAGAATTAAAATAGTTTATACTTACTAAATAGTCCTTTACAATTACTTATGAATCATGAGGTTCACTATAAACTATTCAAATTAGGGGTATTACATTCTCCATTCCTTTTAGGAATGTGAAATTATTCGAGTTAGGAGTTTATACCTAGTTTATTTCAAGATTCTAAATTTAAGAGTTAGTTCAAAATATTAATTTCTATGTACTATGAGAAACAGTAGTTACAAGAGTCTATTTATAATCATTTACTGAGCTTATGTTCTTTAAACACATTTGCAAGCAAGAATTCACTAGAACTAGGGATAACTGAATCACCACCTAGCAATTTGACCCGCTGCTTAGCAATTCAATCAGCACTGATGACTTCATGATTTTTAACTTAAGTATGAGAATTAGAAAGGAACACTTTTGTGTTAGCAAATTTAAACAAGACTTTAGCGCTCATTGTACTTTCAAATCCTATCTTAATTAATTTACATCTTAATTACAAAATACAACATCTTAGCCAATCTTTAGTAACATTCCATTATAATAATTATGACTACAATATAACTGTAGAGAAATAATATAATTAGCCTAATAACCACGCATGCCAAGTTTCATGATCTAAGGTCATGATCAGACCACTAACTACTCATGCCATGTTTCATGACCTAAGGTTATCATCAGACTGCTAGATAGCAGTCTTACCCGCTGCTTGGCAGTCATTCACGACAGATGGTCACGAGATTTTTGCTACATCTCTATTTCATTTTTTTTTATCATATTCCTCTTATCAGAATCAAGTAATAGCATTCACAATTTTATCATAGTCTTGTAATGGAGAAAACAGTAAATAATAATTGAATCAAAATGATAATTCTCCAAAAATTGCCCTAACTCTTTATTCAAGCTCCCTAGTCAATCTAATATCTACTAACTAGTTAAGCAAGATAAAATTCTAAGCATATGAATCATGAAGGAAACAATGTAAAAGATATATGAAAATATATGTGTGGCATATTAGTAGGAAACAACGTAAAAGATATATGTATATGAATCATGAAGCACAATGTATGCTTAATATAATATAAATTATAATACATAATACGTATAATATAATATGATCATGTATATGGATACACATTCTATCCTATTAGTTTGGAACTGAATAGTGTGCGTAATATAAAATGTATGCATATTCTATCATATTAGTTTGGAATAGAATGATGAGAATATTCATGTATTCTAGGAGAGTACCATGCATACCCGGTATCACTATTCCAAGTACTAGCCTTTATATGAACTGAATGATGTGCCACTAAGTACACTGGATATCCGGTGCCTATCCAAGATCACGGTGCTAAGTACAAGTCTCCACACAAACCAAATGGCGTTCTGCTAAGCACAAAAGAAACCGATGGTGCTAGTACACAAATCGACGGTACATCGAAACAAGAAAAGAAACTATCACAATATGTATTTCATTCTATCATTTATTTTTTCCATATCCATAATACAATATATACTAAGTATCAATGTATCAATATGACATAGGTAATAAGGATTCATGCATCAATAACCATGTGAGCAAATACAAGATTTATAAAATATGTTCACGTATGTGAGGCATCATTTTTGAGCAAAAAAACCATGTGCAGATAATAACATGAGTAATTAAATATATGTGCATGTATATCAAATCACTAGTCAAGTGATATATGTACTAAACATAAATTATAATAGGTCTGGATTAACTAATGTATAGGTAAGAATAAACGTAATTAAATATGTTTGCATGTATATCATATCATAAGCCAACCAGTATATGGACAAATATATCATATATACCTATATTGTTGTAATTAGATGAACATGAAAGATTTCCGTTTTATTTGACTAGGAAAAAAATGGAATAGAGACTAAGATTTGAAACGGTTGTAGAAAATTCAATTATTTTTTAATGAATCTTAAATGAGCTTAATTGTTGTTCTAGAACACAACTTATGGTTATCTTTTCATGGACAAATTGCCACTGAACTATCAACTTAGTACAATAACTGAGACTTTCAGGTTATTTTTTACCATAGACCACTACTACTGAATTATGAGCCTAGTACAGCAGCAATGATGAAACTTGCAGATTATTTTAGGTTAGGAAAATGGCCTAATTAGGATGAGTTCTAGTTGGAAAAATTATATTTAGTGAATTATCTTTGTAGTGGCACTAGAATGAGTCCAATCGGGGTTAAAATGGAAAAGTTATAACAGTTTTAATATGAACTACTATGTGGCTTTGGACAATAATATTATATACACATATAATATATACGGCATGATATATAAAATGAAACTCAAGATAAATGCAAGTTTCAACATGTGTAATCATGAAAATGGGTTAATAATACATTTGGCATCATTTATGAGGATATTGCATCAAAAAACTACAAATTTAAAGGATTTGAGAGTGTACTCTTATCTCTTGTTGAGTCCAAATTAGAAAAGAATCATTATTGATGTAATTACTCTCCAAAAATTGAGAATTTCCCAGGAATAAAATTAGAGATGATGACAAGTGCTTGAGAAAATGTCTTCATATTGATGGAGAAGATTAGAGCTCATTTCAAGATTTTAAACTCCAAAATAAGCTTCATTTAATCATATAGTGGATTTTCAGTCCATTCTCAGACTGATTATTAGGTAAATTATTTGAGAAAATTTGAGAAGAAATTAGAGATTAAGTTCTGAAGAAAAAAAGAAGAGGAATACGAGAGAAATAAGCTTGATTTTTCCAGATTTTTTTGAATTTATGCAGGAGGTTAAACAGTTACTAAAAGATGAGTATACTGCAATGTAAAAAATCCCTGAACTTTATCTTAATTACAAAATCGCCATTGAGTCAAATTATATCCAAAATTGGTCAAGAAAGGCTGCTAGCTGTTGGAGATAAAACTAAGATAGGAAAATTAGAAAAATTTTAAATTTAGATTTAAATTAATTATTTTAATCGAGTATTTACCCAAAAATTAGTTGATCCAGAAAAATTCAAGAAAATTATGAAAAAATTCAAAATAATAAGATAAAAGATAAAGAGTAAAAATAAAAATATAACTCAATTTACTCATTATCTGTCCTTATCAGCGTCCGGGCTCCAAGACTGACACATATGATATGAATAAACTAATACAAGAGTTTAAAGATTATAGTCATTACAAAATGATTTGGAGGGAAAAGGAAGACTTAGATGTTATATCCTTATATGGTGAAACCTATTACACTACTGGTTATCTTGTCTTCCCAGAGAACTCTTCCATTACTCTTCTTGCTACGCTCACTTTCTTACCTTTGAGTCCTATGCTAAATTCTTTTTCTTGGAACTGATTTAATATTTATCGTTATCATCTCGCATTTTTTGTTCGTAGCCTTCACCATCCGTCTTAGTGTATTTTAATCGTCTTGGCTCTAGGATATCGACCATAGGTGGTAGTCTTGTTGAGTGTATCAGTTTTCTGTTTGTTACCTTGTCTCTTTCCAAATTTCTTGTTTTATAATATAGTTCATATGTACACTCTTTCAGTTCTCATCAAATCCTTATTTATTCTCTGGTCTATTTAGTTGCTCATGGTCTCTCATCTTCTAAGGTTTCTTCGTAGTCTTTTACCCTTGATGTTTCTAGTTTGCTCTTTAGCTCTTGATCTATTCTCCTGCCTAGTCTCTTTGGTCTACATTGTCTCTCCTGAACGTGCTAATACTGATCTAATAAGTTACAGTTGGTTCTATTATGATAGTGTTTGCTTGTCGTCTATTTGTTCATTTGTTGGCCCTTCCTTATTCCTTGGTTGACTCTCCTCGCTCACCTCTGTTCTTTTGTTTTTCTCTAGAAGTCTATGCTCAGAACTAAATCTTTGTATTTGATCACCTTCTTTTATTGCTATCTTTCTTTACAGTAGAATCTGAGCTCGATATTTATAATCTTCCCTCAAGAACTCAAGAACAGAATCTTAGAAAATCAACCAATTAAGATAGGAAAGGAAGTCGAAAGGACAAGGCATGAAGATATAATCAAAGGACAACTAATATATATATGTGTGATTACGCGTAAAAAGTGTACTTATTTTAGTTTATTTTGTGCACTCGTAATCAAATTTTGGTAATTAATATAAGAAATTAGTGATAAATTATTTTTATTAATCAAACTCTCCACTTTAATGTTTTTCTAGCATTTTATAGTCATTTTGCAGGATTCTATATGGAAGAAAATCTAAAAAACAAAGCATATCTCAAATAGAAACTTAGAACTGTGATTTTACATGTCTGGCTGTCGATAGCTAGCAGACAACCGTCAACTGAGACAGAACCTAAGAGCTACATTTGATGGGGCTGTCGATGGAGTTTTGAAAAGCCATAGATGCAGAAGCTTGTATTTGAGTGTTTTGAGAAAAAAGAGAGTTTTCTTATAAATAAAATTCTTGTTAGGATTTTTGAGAGAATATAAATACTAAATGTAATTGAGAGTTTTGAAAAATATAGAATATATATATGCTATATTAGAGAGTTTTATATTTTTAGTTTTGTATTTTTTTCATAGTTAATAATGAAGAATTTCTTTATTCATATATTGATGACTATGATGAGTATGAGTAGATAAATTCATGCATTGGTTTATATGGGGTAACAAACTTTAGAAAATTTACTGGTATGTACTTTATTTGCTTATCATACTTGATTGAATTACATAAAATTGATATTTTTGGCTCCCTATTATCTTATTAGATTTTAAATATGATTTTGAGTTTTTGATGTACATTTGTTGCTTAGTTTTTAATATGCTATAAATTTTTCAGGCACAGTATATGTTTAGACTTTGAACGTTTATTTTTATTATTCATATATCATGCTTAGATAAACTCAAAAACTATAGCGATATAATTGGTGAAAGTTATCCAAATTATCAAATTTACAAATTTATTTGATTTTATGCTTTAATCATATATTTTTTGGTTGTAGGAAGACTCCGTGATCTATGCAACTGAGATAAATAAATATCAGCATATCTAATAAATTATTCTATCAGAAAGTTAGCTTATCTGACCAACACTTTATTTTAAGCAATTTAAAAATCTTCAATATTTAGTTTTAGTTATTAAAAATCCAATCTTTTTTATTCCGTAATTTATTTTTTTTAGTGTCTAACATAATAATCAAAACAATTTTTTAGAGAACGATCTTAGATTGCCACACTTATACTCTTATTAATCTCTTGCACTTGGGAGTATATAATTTATATTGCAGTCAATGTGTAGTAGATTTCTAATGCTAACTCATCCCAGGACGAATTAGCTAACCACTGAAACTAATTTGACAAACCTGGACTCTAGTACCAATCTATAATGTCCCTTTTAGAGTTGCTTTCAAAAACAAAATGCTCTAGCCGCGGGTACGCTCTAAAAACTGAGATGGCATAAACGAGACCGTAAAATTAATTTTACCATATATATCAAGAGTCAAGCTGGCAACAGAAAATAATAAAAATAAATAATATTGTTAATCACATGAGTATAATAAGTTAACTGCATTATCCATAAACATATTTATATATAAGAGTTGCTTATATGAACAGGTCTGCTAACAAAGACAAATGTGTACTGGAAATCGATCTACACTAGTACATAGAAGACTGCGTACAGCCGGAGGTGGCATAAGCAGGCTATCACAATTGGGAAGAGGCATCTAAGTCCCCACTCACGACTGAGATCTTCATCGGTCTGTCTCGGGTCCGGATCCACTGATAATTTAATATCGTGGTCCACCGAGGTCTAAGAGTCATGGTAGCGAGCGGCGGGCTGCTGAATCTGATTGAAAGCTGGCTCATTTGACTGCAACTATCTCCAAAATAACACGATCTGCCTATATAGACCGATCCTCTCCATTCAGTTCATATTGCTTCCTCTCATGGCCCTCCTAACCACACTCCCCACAACAGAACAATCTCTCCTCTTACTAGTCAGGCTCTCATCTTAACATGGCAAGGACGTAACGCCATGGTCCTAGCTCTGAGCTCCACAATTCAGGAGAGCATTATCAAGGAACGGACTGGGTGCTGCAACATGATGGTGTTGTCAACTCAAGTACATGTGATAGTGTCCTGTTAGGCTCATCTTGATGCAATGGACACAAGGTGTAATCTCTCTATCTGCACAACTCACAAGGTATAGCAACAGGACCTCAGCACGAACTGATGCTGGATGTTGGAGACTCCATAAGCACCCTCAACTTAGAATTTGGAACCAAGGGAACAAAACCTAACTAGTATAACATATATAAAGGACATAGGCGAAGCACAGGTCATGGATCACAAGATGGGTGCCACTATGCTGTGGAGTCAAAGCAAAGAAAGAGAGAAAATGAGGAGGAAAAAAAACAAAGGTAAATTAGAAATATAAAAAGGTGTATTAAGAAAAAGTGATATTTTTGAATTTCGTGGGAGTGCACTGAAAAGGGGATACTTAAAAAAAAAAAATTAGAATGATATATTTAGAATTTTCCTAAATAAAAATTATTTTCCGAAAATTAGTGCCAAGTCAACACACTTTTTCCTCCCTTTGAGTCCCGACTTAAATTTCCAATTTCTCATATATTTCTCAATATGAGAAGATTATTCCAAAGTGCCATTCAACTAAATGACCAAAACCCAATCACTCTTCTATAATTTCACTTGTCAAAGGTATATGGACTAACCAAACTCCTTTTCCTATTCTTCTTGTCTTCATCACAAATACGAAAATCCTGACGATTCTATGATCTAATTGTTGCCATAAGGACATGTGTAACAAAATGCAATCAAATTAGAAGTTTAAAATCTCTTTCTTTTTAATTTGATTTTCTATTATTTTCGATGGGTTGTCAAGTTGGCATTCATTTTTTTTATTAAATAATAAGACTAAAAATTGCAAGAAAAAGTGAAATTACGTGAATTTTCAAAATTCAGACAAAAAAAACCTAGCGCCTTTTAATTGAGATTGACATATTACCAACTTTCCAAATAATTTTCCGTCTTTTAGAGCCAGATACCCAAAATTTCAGTCTTTGGACCACTTTCCACCCACTAGCTAAACACGCTCTAAGCTGTAGGCTCTCCAAACCAAAGTAAACTAAAAATCCGATGGTCCTGTGATTTCATACAAATTGATCACTGGCCCATCTTCCATTTGCCAATTAATTTCTCATATTAAAAATTTCCATTTTCTTCCTAGTTATCTCAATTTTGACCTAAGCACACATCATCGACGTGTCACCACATCACATCTACTTCTATTACCATTTGCTGCTCTGCCATAAACTTCTCCTCGGAATAAAAACTTCACATATCATGCCGGCAAAACTCTGTTGCCTTCCATTTGTCTGACTTACAACTGTAGGAGTTATTATTATTTTCTTTAAAGTCAATGACAAATCAGATGGGCATCTAAGTTTCCTGTACCTCTGATGCATGTGCGAATTTAAAGAGTTTGAATTTCTTTTTTTTTTTTAACCCTTTCTATGCAAACTCACATACATATATTTGCATACATATATTTTTTGTAATATTATCCAAATTAAATTTTAACTAGAAATCAAACTCAGAATTTTTCGTTTTCATAAATTGGAGAAGGATAATATCGCTTGAGCCAAAACTCATTTACTAGTATTTCGTATACATAATTTTTGTTAGTTTCTATAGGTTTGTCCTTAGGATCTCCAAAGTGGAAGCACATGGTTGGTTAATTTATAATGGATTGAGGTTATCTTCTTTTAGAGGAAATACCTATTAATTATCATTTGAAATCAATTAAATAATTGTAAACATTAATTTTACTGTCGAGGATTATTTATAGCTATTGACGATTATTTTTCTAAAACTATTAGTGGAACTAAAACCGATTTGTCCAGCCATCGTGCCATGTGATCTTAGGTGATCATGGTTGTCAGTATGGTCGATAAAGGGAAATTCTAAACCAGCACACCACTTGCCTTAGTCAACCTAACTAAGTAAGCACCACGTGAGCATATTTTCATAGTGAACACATATTTTTTTTTTAGAATTTTAACCCTCTTCCAATTTACGTTTCCATCTCCCCCCGATGGATGCAATTTACGTTTCCATCTCCCCCCGATGGATGCCGACAAGAACTGTAGGGGGACCCTCGACTCCTTCAGCAATTACAACGAGTACAGGTAAATTGCAAAATCTGCTGTTATGTTTTTGCAAATAAAATTGTTGTGTGGGGATTTTATGCAATTTCTTTTTCTTTTTTTTTTTGCAGGTCTTGTGTGACTGTGAATGTTATTGGATTTTTGTACCTGGGTTCTAAGGTTTTGCAGAGGTATATCACAAGATCAATAAGAGGCATGTTATTAATCGGCCGGCAAGATATTACTTCGAATTTGTAATGGACAAGGTGAATTTATTTATTTATTTGATTTTATTTGTTATTATTGTTCAGATTTATTTTAATCGTTTATTTACAGTTTTATGCTGCCAAAGACCCGTAAATACCTTGTGTATAATTTTTATGCTCCAACTAGAGAGAGATTAAGTTTTAGTAGAATGGAGCGTAGGAGTTAGAGTTGAAAAGCATAAAAAAAAAATTATTATTATTTTAATGAATTTGGGTGTGTTGGAAGAGATACACTTTTTGATGGATTGGAGATGAAGAAAGAATGATGAAGAGTAAATTTGTTATATATATATATATATATATATATATATATATAAAAGACAAACTTGTAATTATTTACAAGTTAGGGTATGGTGCTCATTAAGTAGAGTTATGTGCTTATTCAGAATTTCCTGTAAATAAAGAAGAAGTTATTTTCTTATTTTCCTATATCGAAATGAGAGCCTAATTGCATCGTTTCTTAAAATGAAATATATATAATTTTTTCTTCATTTTATTTCAACTTGTGGCAATAGAAAAATAACTAAAATAGGCACTATAATTATTGAGCATGGCACAAGTCACTGGGGGAAATGGCACGAAACTTGGACAAGGGCTGAACCAAGCACTGGAATTTTGGGGGTGCATTCAAAGTCGAACTTCTATCGTATTTCTATTTTATAAATTCTAATATAAATTAGTGACATTATAATACTTTATATATATGTACTTCATATGATATATACAAATAATAATATAGTTTAAAATAACATTTCTGTTTAATAAATTTTTATACAATCCTAGTGCAATGAGACAGGAAAATTAGGTATATGCATCCACATCGTGCATGTAGGGGAGTGTGAATTTAGAAAAGATCGACATCCAAGACTGAAATTGTTATTTTCTTCTGAAATTTAAAATAAAATAACAAATATTTTATCCTAAGAAAATGAGATATCATTTTCTGAGATCTTTGAGCCATTCTATTTTTTATAATCACAAATTTCATACTTGAAAATTGAAATTTAGGAAGGACTGTGTTGTGTTGTGGTTGTGAAAAGGTTGTCTGGAAAAAATTTTCAAATATGAAAGGTGCTAAAATTCAGAAAGGGCGACGGCCCACCCGGGGCTCAATATGGATCTACTCTTGGGGCACAAGAGGGACCCACACTTGTGCCGCTTGGTGGGCAACGCCCCTTCCAACCCCCACAAAACGATCCCCCCAGATTATTTTTTTAACTTGATGATTATAATTTTTATAATTCTACCCCCTCAAATTTTAAGTTTATTTTCTCCAAATTTCAGGATTCAAAACTAAAACATATTTCTAGCACTCCAATATTGTATTTTTCTAAATCACTCTTCATAGACTCTTTTTTTTTTTTTTTTTTCAATCAGTCAACATAATTTGGGCTTCATCAAATTATGTTCTAATCATATACTGTCTTGCAAAATTTAAATTTTATCTTCGAATTAATATTTGATATAATATGGATTAGTTTTTGGATCAAATGTTTGGGTCTGCTCGATTAACTCTGTCCCCCTCCCACCCTGTTTCGAGTGCCTGGTTTGCCCCTGCTTGGGCATGGATTCGCTCACGTAAAGAGCGGCAGAGAAAGGAATAGGGAGTACGAGATTGGAGGGAAAAAAAGAGAGGTAATATGAGAATGTGAGGGAATATACTTGAAAAGACTGTATTTTTAAATTTCATTGGAAGCGTATTTAGTAATAAAATATACAAAATTCAGAGTGCATATTTAGAAGTTTCCTTCTCATGACTTAGTAAGAAACAATACGGAATCCATGATGAGAAAGCATGACACAGTCTTGTGGTCCTTCCTTCATCGTGTACAAATTGTCTTTGTTTTTTGCATATTATGATGAGCCTAATCCGATTGACTTACAACTCCCTTGTTTGTTGTTTTTTTCCTCATCTTCAGACTGACATCCTCTGCAAACTGATTTCTTATTAGAAAATGTGAAAAAGGAAAATTTCCTTTCTCGGTGATAAGTTATCAGAAGTTTTATCTATGCCTACATCAGCAATGAGATAGTCTACTCCGAAACTCATTAGGAAATGAGAAAGGGAATTTCCCTTCTTTTTTTTCCTAATCTTCACACTACACATCCCCTGCAAACTGATTTCTCATTAGAAAATGAGAAAAGGGAATTTCCCTTCTCGGTGATCATACCATAATTTTGATCTATGCCTACGCCAGCAATGAGCCAGTCTGCTCCGAAACTTACTGCAGACCACTCAAATACACTAATGGGGCAAATGCCACACTGTGCTTCTAGATCCAAAGAGAACCTAAAATGGAAATAAAAAGAAAAGAAATGTGTACTTTTATTTTCGTTCTAAGAATAAGAATAAGATTTGAGTTTATTATTCAATTTAAATTTCTAGATGTATATAATGAGAATCTAATTTCCAATCTTTCTGCTGAAAGAAATAGTATTAGATGTGTCACTAACCCACTTTCATGTATCAAAACCCCCGTTTAATATCTAACAGACAGAATAAATATTGTTATATTAATAAGATTAAATCAAATAATAAGATTTAAACACTCTTATATTAATTAGAATAGATTAAATTTTATTGTCTACTACTTAAATCAAAAATATTGTTAGGTGAATCTAGAGATAGAAACTCTATGTTTAAATATATATATATATATTATTAGTTTAAATAATGAAACAGAACGATATATGTGTGTGAACTAAGTTAGAATATGTTACTGTTGAAAGATGATTTAAGGCAAAAGATGATCGAGATTGGAAGATGATCGAAACTAGCGTTGAGCGCTATTTTCTTAACACTGATATGCTTCTGGATTTCAATGGGTGTCAGTTTATCGAGATACAACAATCTTCTGCAATAGGATGGTGACAGCAATCCTCTAGCGAATCAAGTTAAAGAACACTCTCTGTTTTTTTATGGTGTATGAATTCAAGAGAGAATTTGTACAAAGAACCCTAGTCTGGAGACAAAAAACTCTTATCTGGAAAAGGAAAAAACTTGTGTCTAAAATGAGACTGGACAAAGCCTTTTTATAGGTATTCTGAACAACGGCTAACTGATCTAACGACTAATAGATATGATCGTTTAACAAAATTGTTGGATCCTAATAGTCGGATCTTTTCAGTTTGAAAGCTAACAACTAACAACCTTTGATTTTTAACAGGCCTGAACCCAAGAAGTGTCAGCTGCGCCACTAAAGGGCCCAATATGCCCTAAATGCCCATTCGCCCTTACACAAATGCATGCGAATGCGGACGCTGCGCAGCACCACCCATGGTAATCAAAATTTCTCCTCTTATTACATAAGTAATAACATGGAATAAACAATCTTATATAAACCCACAAACTAACAATTCTTTTATCGACGAGGGACTATCTTTTGTTTTATTCCCTTACCATGTATCATATTTTGAAACCATTTTTCATTCACCTTGTGAATTGGTTCAAAGTTTTAATGTTCAAATATGAATTCAACAATTCCTCACATGAATAAAATGGCTTAAAACTTTAATGCAGATGAAACAAAGAGTATAATAGAAAGTTACTACATCGGAAGATGAGGATTTTGGCTTTGATTCTTTCCCAATGAAATATTATCGAGTTTCCTTACTAACCAGTGAACACGATGTCTTGAACTGTTCAACTTTTGATGGAACTAAGACAATAATATTCAGACGATTTCTTTCAACTCTAACTAATTCTTTTATGTTGTATACGTTTTGGCTCTGGATAACTTGGTAATTTTATGAGTGCTCTAGAGAATTTAGCCTTTGTCATTCTCATAGAAGCGACCCCTTCACACTTATATAGGTGATCTCTTATTAAGAGTATCTTATCATACTCCCCTTGGATTTTCAAGATATAAGGATCATTAAAAGTATAGTTTATCCTTACACATATTGTAGGTTAATCACTTACTATGAAAATGAGATAGGAATTATTCCCTCAGTGATTCGTACGAGTCCCCTTACAATTCAGTTGTCCCTTTGAACCTAGATTTTGGAATTTCCGGTCAGCTAAATTGGGTTGCCATTATGGAGTTATTCTATTTTGTAGGTTGTAGTTCCATTCTCCTCGATAATTTATATACTTAATCGCTAGTCAGGTCTTTTATTAATGGATTTGCAATATTATCCTTTGATTTTACATAATCAAGAGATATTATTCCATTTGTAAACAGATTTCTTACATTATCATGTCTACGACGTATATGTCGTAATTTTTCATTATACATTACATTTTGTGCCCTTCCAAATGCTGATTGACTATCACAAAGAATGCAAATTATTGACACAAGTTTATGCCACATTGGAATATCTTCTAAAAAATTTCGAAACCATTATGATTCTTCTCCAATTTTATCTAAATCGATAAACTCAGATTTCATAGTAGATCTTCCTATACATGTTTGTTTCGAGAATTTCCAAGCAATAGTTGCACCTCCAGCAATAAAGGCATAATTACTTGTGGATTTTACGTCTTCAGAATCCGTAATCAGTTAGCATCAGTGTATTCTTCAATCACTTCTGGATATCTCATACAATGCAGCCCATAGTTAATAGTATACCTCAAATATTTGAGTACTATAATTATTACTTTCCAGTGGTCATCTTCTAGATTACTCGTAAATCTACTCAGTTTGCTTACTGAGTATGCAATATCACGTTTTGTGCAATTCATTAAATATATAAGACTGCTTATGATCTGAGAATATTCTAATTGTGATATACTAGCACCTGTATTCTTTGTAAGATGTAGATTCATATTAACAGGTGTTCTAACTATATCATTATTTTCCTTATCAAATTTATCGAGTATTTTCTCGATATAATGTGACTAGAATAAGATATTTCCATCAGATGTTTTGTAATTTTAACACCAAAAATAATATCTGCAATACCTAAGTTTTTCATGCCAAATTTTTATATTAATATAATTTTCACCTCTTTAACTAGAGCAACTATGCTGCCGGTGATAATCATGTCATCCACGTACTGACACACAATGACAGTTATGCATATGTCCTTTTATATGCACACATTTATTGCATTCATTATAACGAAATCCATTTGACAACATAATTTGGTCAAATTTTTCATGTCATTGTTTACGTGCTTGTTTAAATCCATACAGTGACTTAACAAGTCTATACACTTTTTTTTGTTGTCCTGAAACTACAAACTCTTCGGGTTGTTTCATGTAAATTTCTTCATCTAATTCAACAATTAAAAATGCTATCTTCACATCAATTTGATGAAACTCAAGATTATATAATGATACAAATACAATTATTAATCTTATAAATGTTATTATTGTTACAGGTGAATATATATCAAAATAATTTACACATTTTGTCTATAGACTTTTACTGTAAGTCTAGCTTTGTATTTATCTATAGACCCATCAGTTTTTATGTTTTTCTTAAAGATTCATTTATAACCTAAAGGATTACTTCCTGGAGGAAGATCCACATGTTTCCAGGTGTGATTTTGAATAATAGATTCAATTTCACTGTTTACAGTTTCTTTCCAAAACGAAACTTCAGGTATAGATATAGTCTTTTTATAATTTTGAGGTTCTTTTTTTAACAAGTATGTCAGAAAATCTAGACCAAATGATTTATTAATCCTGATCCTTTTGCTCCATCTAGCTTCATCATAATTATTTTCATTTTCAGAATCAGATTCTGTTTCTCTTGTCGCGTTATCACAAGTCCTTTTAAGAGAACTTGGTTCATATTATTTGCTAGGGAAAATATTCTCAAATAATACTGCATTCCTATATTCAATAATAAAATTCTTATGTATCTCTGAATTATCTGATTTGAAAATAAAGAAACGATATGCACTGCTATTATGTGCATATCCAATAAATATACAATCAATTATTATAGTTCCAATTTTAGTTTTTTAAGGAGTAAGAATTGAAACTTTTGCAAAACATCCTCACACTCTTAAGAATTTATAACTCGGTACTTGACCTGTCCATAATTCATAAGGACTTTTATCCAATTCTTTTTGGGTATTTTATTGAGAATATAATTGGTAGAAAGTAAATCTTCTCCCAACATGTTCTGGGGTAAGCCAGAACTTATTAATATAGCATTCAACATTTCTTTTAAGGTTCTATTTTTACGGTCAACAAATTCATTTTGCTGAGGAGTGTAAAGAGTAATTATCTGATGTATAATACCATATTCTTCACAAATTGTGCAAATAGTGACTCATATTCACCACCTTTATCACTTTTAAGAATTTTTATCTTTTTGCTAAGTTAGTTCTCAAATTCATTTTTATATTGTATAAACATTTCAATTGCCTCATCTTTACTTTTTATTAGATATACATAACAATATCTAGTACAATTGTCAATAAGAGTAATAAGATATTTCTTCTCACCTCTAGTTTGAACTGATTTTAAATCGCATATATCTGTATGAATTAATTATAGAGGTTCAGTGCTTCATTCTATAGAATGAAATGAAGGCTTAGCCACTTTAGCTTCAACACATATTTTACATTTATCATCAAAATTTATATTAAAATTAGGCAACATATTTAAGCTAACCAATTGATGCGAAGTATAATAATTAAATGACCTAATTTATTATAACAGATATAAGGAGACTCGATCACATAAGTAGAAGAATCATTATTATTATTATTGGTCCTAGGACAATGGTCATTACATTTATTTTAAACAGATCATCAGTTATGTTCCCCTTACTTACATACACACCATTTTTGTAAATACAAATTTATCATACTCAAATACAAGTATAAATCCTTTCTTACTCAAAACTATACCAGAAACTAGATTCTTGCGCACATCTGGTACATAAAGTACATCAGATAGAGTAAGTTTTTTTTTTCCGACGTCATCTTTAGTACAATTTTTCCTCGTCCTTCACCATTGGAGATTGCAGAGTCACCCTTGTAGACTAGTTCTCCTTTTACAGTTTCATATGTAGTGAACATTCACTTGTTGGTGCAGATGTGTTGCGTGGCCTAAGTGTCCGCCTACCATTCGTTTGAATTACCACCAATTAGGTTAACTTCTGAGACAATAAATGTAACATTCACATCATCATTTGCACAAAAGATTGTCTACTTCGATCAAATTTGCATTAGGATACTTCTTCTTCTTCTTAAAAGAGTCCGGTGCCTTGTGCATATGGCAATCTTTTGTACAATGTCCAGGCTTATCGCAGTTGTAGCACTTGCCACTAAATCTCTTTGAGTCATCACTTTTATAGCCTTCACTGGAGTACTTACACTTCCTATCATTAGACTTATTGGATTGTTCTATCAAATTAGTTTTAGAAACAAAATATGTATTTCCAATTTTCTTTTCAGAAATATGGTTGTCCTCTTCAATCTTCAAACGTACAATTATATTTTTCAAGTGACATTTCTTTAAGACTATGCTAAAAGTATAACAATCAGTAAATCATTCTAAGTGGCTGCAATTATTGAAAAATTGCCACAATGAATTTCATGAATTATCACTTGAAAATCTTGTACTTGGTTGATCACATTTTTAGAGTAAACTATTTTATAATTCAGAAACTTACCGACTACATATTTCTTAGAGCCGGCATTTTCTATATTATATTTATTATCTAAGAACTCCCAAAGTTCCTTATTAGCAGGAATTGAACTATATACATTATATAGTATATTGTCCAATACATTGAGGATATAATTCTTACATAAAAAATAAAAAATTTTCATACATCAACCGTTTTCACAAAATATTGGTCACCTTCATTAAGAATAGTCATAGTCTCTTTCAGGTACTTAGCCAGATTTAGTATAGTGAATTAAAACAGCATTTTCTGTTGTCATCTCTTAAAATCAGTACCACTGAATTTATCTGATTCTCATACTGGCTTGATTGTACAGTCGAAGTAACCATGACAGGGGTTACCACAGTGGGCAAATCAAATGTAGATACAGTGGCCAGCTATAGACATAAATTTGTATTTTTTAATTTTGAAATAAATTTTAACTGTCTAATAGAAAAACTTTAAAAAGAAATCTTACTTCAGGTAATATTGTCAAAGTCAAATTAACAAGAATATCAACTCAGATTTCTTAAAATGGATCTTTTTTCCTCTTAACAACTTTCTATCTTTAAAAAGCAAGTAAATTTAGATATGAAGTAATCTATGGTTAAACACTATTATGACAGAGATTTAATTTTTTCTTTCTTATTTAAATAGTTATACAAGAATATTAACAACAATAGTTAAATCTATCTAGAATCAGTCTTAAGAATGTTGGTAATAATAGACAGAATAAATACTATTACATTAATAAGATTAAATCAAATAATAAGATTTAAACACTGTTATATTAATTAGAACAGATTAATTTTATTGTCTACTACTTAAACCAGAAATGTTGTTAGGTGAATCTAGAGATAGAAATTATGTATTATCTATATATATAGTTACAGAACAAAGATATGAAATCTAAATTGTTTTAAATAATATATAATTAGTTTATTACTTTAGAAGAGAAACATAATACGTGTGTGTGTGTATGTAAACTAAGTTAGAATATGTTACTTTTGAAAGATGATTGAAAGCAGAAGATGATCAAGGTTGAAAAGATGATTGAGGTTGGAAACTAATTGAGCCTAGCGTTGAACGCTATCTCCTTAAAACTATTTCGCCATCCACTGATATGCTTCTGGATTTCAGTAGGCGTTAGTGCCTCATGATACAATAATTTTCTACAATAGAATGGAAGCAGCAATCATATTGCCTCTTGGGAATCGAGTTTAAGAACAATCTCTGTTTTTTTATGGTATATAAATGCATGATAGAACTTGTACATATAGAGAACTCTTATCAGGAGACAGAAAACTCTTGTCTGGAGAAGGAAAAAACTTGTGTCTAAAATAAGACTAGACAAAGTCTTTTTATAGGTATTCAGACCAACGGCTAACTGATTTAACAGCTAACAGATATGGCCATTTAACAAAACTGTTGGATCCTAATAGTCAGATCCTTTCAGTTAACTCTTGTCTGGAGAAGGGAAAAACTTATGTCTAAAATAAGACTGGACAAAGCCTTTTTATAGGTATTCAGACCAACGGCTAACTGATCTTACAACTAATAGATATAACCGTTTAACAAAACTGTTAGATCCTAATAATCAGATCCTTTCAGCTTGAAACCCAATCACAAACAATCTTTGGTTTTTAAGGTGTTTGAATCCAACTCCGAACCCAATTGGCAAATAAAGGCCATTAAAGCGTCCAAAATAAGACTGGACAAAGCCTATAAAAAGGCTTTGTGTCTAAAATAAGACTAGACAAAGCCTTTTTATAGGTATTCAGACCAATGGCTAACTAATCTAATAGCTAACAGATATGACCGTTTAACAAAACTATTGGATCATAATAATCAAATCCTTTCGGCTTGAAACCCAATGACTAACAACCTTTGGTTTTTAAGGTGTTTGAACCCAACTCTGAATCCAATTGGCAAATAAAGGCCGTTAAAACGTCCATTGCACCCTAAACGCCCATTATTCCTCGCACATGTGTGTGCGCTTGCACGTAGCACCACCCGTGGTACTCAAGTTTTCTTCTTTTATTACGTAAGTAATACCATGAAATAAACAATTCTATATAAACCTACAAACTAACAACTCTTTTATTAATATGGAACTATTTTTTGTTGTATTCTCCTGCCATATATCTTATTTTGACTTCATTTTTTATTTATCTAATTCATTATTTTGAACTAGTGAATTATCTCAAAGTCTCAATATTCATACATGAATTCAACATATCATGCATAATTTTGGCCATTCTAGCTCATAATATAGTTTTCTCTAGGACGAGTAGTCTATTTAATATTTTCAAAAATCACATAAAAAGATGATAGAAAAATGGCTGTTAGCAGCTTGTACTTGGGCATTCAGTCAATGCATGAAGAGAGATGAAAAATCAGCACTAAGATAAAAGATTATTAATACTGTGTTTGGCAAATAGAATTGGAAGGTTTTACACATTAATTCCTTCTAATTCTAGCCAAATACTAAAAAGATTTTGACAAGAGTTAGATGTAATTATGAGCTTGGGAGCAAGGATACCATCGGGACTTTTGAAGATGATATTCACTTTGGCCATTTGAAGTTGGATCAAAATACCTAATTTCTACACCTCTTCATGAGGAGGAACCGAGAGAAGTTGGATTTTAATATATCTTTTTGAGGTTGAAATCCCACACCAATTCTTCTCCTAAACCTTATAATTCCTACCGTTTATCTCCATTTGTCAAATAAGACCTCAGTCCGTTATCAACACAAATATGCTTAATATCAACATAAAGAAAGCGAGTAAATGTAAAATAGAATTTAATTGAGACCTTAATACCTTGCCTTGTAGATGCAAACAAACAAAAAGAATCGAAAATAGAGGATCAATTGATTTTGATTCTGCTAAATCCACAGTGAAATTAGAATGTTGTTTCCAATTCCTTACTTAATTGATAAAAAAAACAAAAATTAAAACATAATTAATGTGAGGGAGCATTCATTTTTTATTTTAATATTTTATTTTCACGTGTTTTTCAATCGTGGAAACAAAAATTAAGATTTAAGTTGAGAGACCCACCAATTAAAAACAATTATTTCCAATTATGATTTCTTTTTTAATCTACTTGCAAAGTAAGGAAGGAAACGGAACTTCAATTTTGCTTTTATCTACTTTAAATTGCTTATTTATATTTTCACTAATTGAGCATGTCCTAAATAAATAAATAATTTAGAGTATAATTTTTTTTATTCATCTTATACGGTTCTTATCAGCAAGCTTTCTATATGATTTATTTTACTTGCATTCTATTATACATATTTTGATTTTGTTTATCTTTATTTTCGAAGCTGGGTGATCATCTTTGCATCTCCATTTACCAATTGTTTTTAAAACAGGTTCCTATTATAATATTCTTATACTACACAATCATTTCAAGTAGAAGAATTACTTTTGTATAAAAAATATATAATAATTCACGTAACAAATAATATTTCCAATGATTGCTTTTGTCTCATTTTTAAATGTGCCACAAGAAGAAAGTGTGAAATTGTGGAAACATGGTTTGGTTTTCCCAAATAATCATAATTTGAATAACTGTTTTAGAACATTTATTTCTTTCATCTTTTTATTCAAGTGAGAAGGGAATTCTGTCTACGGTCCGAGGTAATATTTATGCAATTTTTTATAATTGAAATATTTAGTTTTGCTCACGCCTTCTCTAAATTAGTGAGAAATAAATAAAATTGCATTTTCAGACTGAAACTTTGGGAAAGAGAGACAGTTGACTAGGGGAAATTCTCGCACCACACATGAATTACTGAGCACCATTTCCCCTATGTTGTAAATCACGTTAGTATAGGATGCGGTGCTCAATAAGTAAACTGTGGTGCGCATATAGAATTCCCGTTGACAAAATTATTCTTTTTGTTTGGCCGAGGACAAAATTACCCTTTGCTATTTATTGAATGTAGTTTAACCAATCACCACCATAAAAATATTAAATACCCCGTGGCATCTCACTTTTTCACAAAATTTATTATATTTTTAGATCTAATAATTAGAGATGTTCAATCGGATGGATAATCGAAATTTGGTATTTTCTGATCGGATCCGAAAAATTGGGTTTTGATCATCGCCGGAATTTTTTTTCGATCAATTTCAGTTAGAATTTAGCGAAGCGGTAAAAATCGATTATAGAGTTCACGTTGGAATGTTTAGTTAGACGATTTTGATTAGTTCTGTTTAGTTAGATGATTTTGATTGAATCTGAAGATATTGAGTTACTAGTGCTGTTGGAATTTTTTTTTAATCTAAATTCGATATTGCCTGCTCTCTACCCATACGGCCAGCGGAGAGCCGGGATCCTGCGCCAACTTCAGCAATGTGTCAGCTGTCAGTTTGTCCGCACTAATGACGTACCGTCATCAAATGGACTACGAAGATGGTCCCACCCAAAATATCCCAATAAGGACCAGTCAATAAGACGCGTTGCATGCAGAACATGTGAGCCGAAATGCCAAGGAAATAGATGACGTCCTCCAGTGCGCATCCCGATGTCAACATGAGGTTATATATACCCTTGAGCTAGCTAGCTAGCTTTCCCTCAAACTCAAATAAGTCTCCTGAGAGCCTAAGAAATCCAATAATATTCAATACAGCAGCTGCAACAGGCAGTAGCTCCGTACCGGTTCTTTATGTGGAGCTCACACATCTCCAGCGGTGGTGCCGCGGTGGTGAATGACAACCCGGTGGTGGTGGTGGGCCGCCAGGGGTGCTGCATGGCCCACGTAGTCAAGCGGCTCCTTATGGTCCATGGCGTGAGCCCAACGGTTTATGAGGTGGGGCCGGAGGCCGACGAGAGTGCCTTGATCGAGGATTTAGGCCGCGGCCGTGATGGGGCCCGCTGTAGCAGTGAGAAGAGGAAGGCGGAGGAGATGGTGCTGCCGGTGGTGTTTATAGGAGGTGAGTTGGTAGGTGGGCTGGAAAGGGTCATGGCCACACATATTTCTGGTGAGCTTGTTACAAAATTGAAAGAAGCCCGCGCAATTTGACTGTATTTCTTTTTTTCTATTTTTTATTTTCTTGGAAAAGAATTTGGTTGTAAATTTCTTTGTTTATGAGTCTTATTTGTGTGTATAGGCCGTAGTATGGTGCAAGATGAATCTGATAGTTGCATTTGCATTGTACAGAATTAGAAATTTTTTGACGATAAATGGCGGGATAAATTCCTCAGTGTTCTATTAAAGAGATAATAACAGAATCATCATAGTTTGGACCACAAGTAGGATAGCCCTAATAAGATTACATGCTAAAGGTTTTAAATAAAACTACATAGAAAAACAACAAAATGGTAAACCGAGAAAAGCACGATGCTCTTGTAGCCAAGCGATGGATCCATCTCCATCCAACACCCACTGCGCAACCAAAGTGCTCTCCTACTTCTAATGTGGTGGAGTGTCATCTATCTCTTCTCCTGAATCACTATCTGATAAGTGGAGTCTCTTCTCGTCCGAAAAAACACCTGTCCAAATAATAAAATCACAAACTGTAAGTTTCATGCAGTAATCAATAGAATGATATTTGTTATTAAATAATCTATTGTTTCTCTCTTTCTCTCTCTCTCCATATGGTCCAGCAAAATACAACGATAACTATTCTAATCCTTCGGGTATCGTTACCCCCCATCAAGTCTTCTCCAAAAATTTGCGTTTACAACTATATTGATGTTCAACTCTAATGACCTCGTACATAAATCCCATGTACTTCTGGAATAACAGCAATTAAACATAATGTACTCGGTTGATTCCTCCTCCTTCTTGCACAAGACGCAGATATTCAGGCTACTCCAACCTCTTTTCTACAGTTTCGGGCAAGTGAGTAGAGTTTCTTTGCAGACGAGCCAAAGGAATAGTCTAACCTTTTGGGGGCATTTAGCTTTCCAAATCCATCTAGTTTTCATCGAGATGAGTCCACTATTTATGAAATGGCAGTATGTGGATTTAACTGTAAAGATTGGTCTATCCTCTTCTAAAAGAGAGGAAATCAAATCGCTCAGAAGCTGTTTAAGCATCCTTACTGTTACAAAATTCTGTCTAGATAAAACCATCGAGTTCCATCTTCATCTCGATTGTCCCCAATATTCACACACCCAAGACATTTTTATCATTGGCTTTCTAAAATATGTCCGGAAATAATATTTTGAGAGGGATTTGGGAGCACTATCTATCGTACCAAAAATCTATCTTATTTTCTTTTCCCAATTTATATTCTAAACTATGGCACACCAAGTACTTCGTTACTAACATCCCTCTCCAGAAAACCAAGGTATTATATTTTTTGTCCTTGTTTCCTGCACAACGTACTACCTTTTGGACCATATTTGCTAAGTAGTAACTTCTGAAATGAACCCTGATTATGCGTAACTAAATGCCACCACCATTTGGTTATAAGGGACATATTAAATGTCTTGAGTTTCATGACTCCCAGACCCCCAGCCTCTTTTGGTCTACAAACCTGTCCCCATGGAACCAAGTGGTATTTATTTGATGTTGTGTCCACTCCATTCTAGAAAAATCTCTTTCTGATCCGGTCAATTTTTTCTCTGACCCACTTTTGCAAAATGAAGGACATATAATATAGCAGTAGTGCAGAAAGTACCGCATTAAACAACATCACCTTCCCTCCCAAGGACAGACATTTTCCATTCAACCCTCCAGCTTTTTCTCAAAACACTCGAGAAGGGGGAACTAGTCCGGTTTCGTAAGCTTTCCTGGTTTCACCGGTATTCCCAAATATGAAATCGGGAATTGTTTCTCCTTACAACGAAACACTTCCCTGATTATTTGCATCGATACATTTCTCGATCCCAAGCAAATTAATGAGCTCATGGAAAAATTAATTTTCAACCCTGATCATGCCTCATAACAACATAATGCCCATTTGATGGTCACTGCCTCTCTTATACTGCCATTTTCAAAAATGATTGTGTCCTCTGTATATTGTAAGTCAACGAAAGACATGTTGGGAGCTCTCGGGAGACCTTCTATCTCCTCCTTAGATTTCAACTTCTATAACATGGAATTTAATCCGTCTGCTACTAAGACAAACAGCAGCGGAGAGGGAGGGTCTCCTTGCCACAAGCCCCTCTTCAGAATTATTTCCTTCCCCACTGTGCCATTGGTCATTATCTATGTTTTACCATAATATAACCAAGTTTCAATCCATGCTCTCCATTTTGCTCCAAAACCCCTAAGCTTGAGAGCCTCCATTAAATACTTCCAATCAACCATGTCATAAGCCTTTTCAAAATCTAGTTTCAACATGAATCCATTTATTTTGGATTTCTTACACTGGTGGATAATTTCATATGCCGTGGTTATCCCTTCTAATATATTTCTACCTGCAATGAAATCCGTCTAGTAATCATTTACCAATAGCTTAAGTTTCAAGGCCAGTCTGCTAGCCAAAATTTTCGACATTATCTTAATTGTGTTGTTCAGTAATACAATTGGTCTATAATCCCCAATTTGGCCAAGTGAGCACTTCTTCGGTATTAGAGTAACAACCGAGTAGTTGATTCTATCCAGTCTGCCTATCCCTCTGAATACCTCCTCCATTAGCCAAGCTAAATCCCTCTTGACGTCCTCATAGAAGAATTTAAAGAAGAATGGAGAAAATTCGTCGAGCCCTAGCGCCTTGTTTTGGCCCTAACTCCCATACCGCTCTTTTGATTTTCTCTTCTCTAAACTCCTCATCTAGATTGGAGAGTTCCACCTCATTCTCCCAGGCACCCTCTTTTAAGCGAACCCGAAAACTGTTCTTCCTACCGAACAACTTCTTAAAATATCAGTAAACATGATCATTCAACAAGTCTCTACTAACTTCTTCATCCCCCACCCTTACATGATGAATCTTGTTTATTTTATGTCGCATACTTGCCCATCTATAGAAAGAAGCAGTATTAGTATCCCCTTCTTTAGTCAATTAGCATGTGATCTCTGCCTCCACCTTAACTCTTCCCTCTTATATATTTCCTCAGTTTTTCTTTTCAGTTATAGCACTCTACTATTCTCATCCAAAGACAGGTTGTAGCTTTCTTCTAGTTTTTCCAAAATCTCCATTTCTTTCAGTATGTTCTCCTTCTCCCTCCTTCGTCCGTCTTTAAACCTCCGTTTCCATTTCGCCAATACCTTCCGTAAGCGGCGTAATTTGATACTTATGTCTGGTGTTGCATCGCTGGCTCCTGTATGCTAAGCCCAACTTTCTCTAATCAGGTCGTGCATCTCTTCATATTCCAGCCACCACTTCTCAAAATGAAAGCGCTTGTGTGTTTTTTGTTTCATCTTGCCAGAAATGAGCGAGATTGGGATGCGGTCTGAGGTCGGATGCTGGAGGGAATGGATCTCGGCCAAAGAAAACTTGACGTCCCAATTTTCGAAAACAAATACCCTATCTAGTTTAGCCATTACCGAGTTGAGCCTCATGTTCGACCATGTGAATAGTCGATCCGCCAAAGGCATATCTATGAGGTCTAATTGACTAATGAAATCGTTAAAGTCCTCCCCATCCTTATATGACCTATCCTTCTCTCTCCTCTCACTAGCCAATCTAGTAATGTCAAAGTCCCCTCCCAAAATTCATGGATCGTCATAGTTGTTTCTAATTGTTATGAGTTCTGTCTAGAATTGTGTGCGCAACTCTCTCTCATTTGGTCTATAAACCACTATCACTATCGTACAGAATTAGAAATTGGAACTTGCTACACAATAATTCTAGTACAGAATTAGAGATTGGTACTTGCTATAAAATAATTATTGTTCCCGTTGTCGACAGGCTATTAGTTTGAAGATACGATACTTGTTATATATTTATATTGTTAATTTGGCTCTTTTAACTCCTGCTTGTAATGTTTTGAATTAGAAAGACCCGAAAATTTCCTTTAATACTAAAATGCCTCCAAAAGTTAGGTACAATATGAAGTGAGATAGAGAAGACTTACTCGTGGAGAAGGATATAAAAGAGATAGGGATTCGAGGCTAGATTGCAGGACGGCCATGACTTCGTAGGCTTATTTCTGCGGAAAATTGTTTCTCTACTATTAGGCCAGTTTGTAGGGGCTATGACATGCTCTACTTTTTATTCCAGCTTGTTTTTTTTTTTTTTTTTTTTTTTTTTTTTTTTTTGTTTCTTCATAAGATCTCATTCTCTGTTTCATTATGTCTTCTTTAATGGAACGGGACGACGGTTTTCATCTTTTATCTACGACTGCCATTTATGGAGACATCTTTACTCATCATCCACTTTTTCATAACGAACTCAATCTACTCAACCATTTATATGTAAAACCAAGTTCCAATTCAACAGTATCTACAATTATTATTAAGAAGAAATTATCATAAACTTTATTGATTGGAAAGGAAGGTTTCAGATTTAGACTATATATATCTGCTAGGTCTTAAAAAGTAATAGCATAGGCGCATAAAGTCTACAACAAATTAATCATAACTTGCAGTGACAACTCATTCCAGCCGCAGCTCAACCTGGCCGTGCTTCACTTCCCTTAGTCGGAGTGCCACGTCTTGAACAATCCTCTCTTTAGACAAGTACATATATAGGGCTCTCCTTCACCAGGCAGTTCTCTCTGCTTGGCATCACTTTTGTCATGATTGTTTCTCTCTGCTTGGCATCACTTTTGTCATGATTGTCTCATTCGGAAAGGCACATTCTTGATTTGCCATCACGGCATCCATAAAGGGTTGGATGTCGAATTCTGTATTGCCCATGGGATCATCTAAGCTGAATGTATCCTTTTCAAACACTTCCTAAAGTCTATGCATTAAAAACAAAACAAAAAAAAATTGTTAGCCCTCAATGTAACTTAGAAGCAATGTTTAAAATAACGTAACGTTTTGTCTCTGTTAGGTTATATCGCATAAAGCGTAACGCATAACGTAATTTATGTAATTTTCTATTTATTTAATTAAAAAAATAGAAAACTATATAAAATAAATTTTATAAATTAAAATTGAATTAAAAATTCTAAAAGAATATAAAAATATTTTATATCCCAGTATTAATTATAAATTTCTAACATATTTCATAATAATTCTCATATTTATTTTCACAATTAAATTATATTTATACTCATAATTTCAGTCATCATCTAAACAAGAAAACAAGATCAAATTTATTTTTAATTATTATCAATATTATAATTTATATTTCGTAATACTTAATTTATGTTATTTCTAATTATTTATTTTAGATTAGTTGAGAACTCAATTTAATCAGCAAAAAAGAAATTTCAGTAATTAAAAAGGAATTATAACAAGTAAATAAGGACGTAATCCTAAACTAGCAAATTAATAATGCCACAAGCAATCAAATTAACAATTAATAAGTTGCCAAGTAAAAAAAAAACTTCTGCAATTCGTTAACAATTAAAATAAATAACAGACATCAATATAAAAATTATTTAAAAATTACTGTAAATAACGTAAAATAATATAATTTAACATAACGTAATGTAAAATAACAGAAAAAACGCACTGTTACGGTGCATTGAGTTATTTTCGACTGTTAAGTAACCTTGGCTTCTTTTTGTTGAATTCATTCACTAATTTGAACATTAAATTAAGCCAATTCACTAGTTCAAATTAAATGAATTAAGTGAATGGAAATTGACTTCAAAAGTTGAGTACATAGTAAAGGAACAAAAGGGAAGAAGAAAAGATAGTCCCACATTGGATAGAGGATTGTAAGGATATGGGTTTATATGATAGCTTGTTCCTTTACTTTGCTTATGTAACAAGAGGAAAACCTTGAGTACCACGGGTGGTGCTACGCACCGTCCGCACGTGCGTGCGCGAGGGCGAATGGGCGTTTAGGGCGCTTTAGAGGAGCCTTTGATTTTTTGTGCTATTGAATTCGGCAATGGGTCTGAAAAAGTATCTAAAAGGGTGAAATTTAGATATTTGCACCCTGTCGAAGTAAGGAACCATGGCATATATGTTTGGAACATATTCCATTTTGAGAGATTTGAAAAAGCACTATCTCGTTGAAAGGTTCCATACATCTGCCCTTTCTCAACGTATTTCTTTAGACAAAGACTCCGTTTTTTCCTCTTTCCGGATGGTAAATATTTCTCAGAACATGGAGTGTGAATCAAACCCATGTTTGAATTGAAACTGAGATACTGATGCAAGTTCTTCCTTTCTGAATCAGATAGATTCATATCTGAAAGAGGCTGACAATAAGTTCTTTCAAAATTGACTATTTGTTCCTCTCTTAGAGGTGTTGCAGAAATGTCTGCGATCGAATAAATAGCTCTACGAACGAATGGATCGAATCGAATTGGAAAATGGAAAGATTTGTACAAGTTATACATTTCATCACCACTTTGTAGAAAATCGTTAGGTATGAATATGTCAGATACCTGTGACTCGATTGGTGAAATAGTCTCTCTCTCCAAAAAAATATGTTTTTTTTTACTGGCGCACAAAGAAAATATTTTGTTGCGAATGAACAAGATATTGAGGAATTGTCCATATGTAAGATCATCATTATGGATACGGGTCTTTTCCACAGAAAAGGGGAATCCTTTGTTACAATAGAACCAGAAGTGATGTGGATCATTCAAGAATCGAAGTCGATTTGCTTTTATAAAAAGAGGATATCAATGAACTTCTATGAAATGGTTTCACGGGATTCAGCCAATTGTCTCGATCGTGGGATATCATTGAGAAATAGGAATCCGTGTTATCAAAGGATTTCCCGCGATTATTTCTAGTATGGAATGAGTCAATCATCCACTTTGGTATCTTTTTGAACAAAAATGGTAATATTGTTTCTCCGTTGATCAAGAATTTGGGTCTTTGGGAAGTATCATGATCATCCAATAAGAAGGGTTTCAATTTATTCGAATGAACGATTTGAACACCTATTGATTCTAACAACTAATTGCAGGGTTGATCATTCGGACCTTTCAATTCATAGATGTGGATCTCGGACCTATGAATGGGGGTATTCCCGATACTCACAAAGAAAAAGGGAAGTGACTTGGACAAAAAGAGAAGTGACTTGGACAAAAAGAGAAGTAACTTGGACAAAAAGAGAAGTGACTTGGACAAAAAGAAACGAAGTGACTTAGACAAATCTTGTTTATCGATAGCCTCGGACCAATCAATCGAATATTGATTAATACGTAATCGATCGAACACTACTTGAAAAAGGCTCTTCTGTTCAGAAACGAAATGGTCCAAATATTCCTGGAAATTCTTGCTCCCATTGGACCATTTGTATCTATATGCATCAGGATCCCGATTCATGGATCTCTCGGTTCGAGAAATAAGAGGATCAAACCATTTCTTCTGACTCTTTTTGAAATGAGATAAATGTTGGTTGATCGTATATTTCATTTTCATTATAGTTATATGATTCAGAGTATCATTTCCTATTTGATCCCTTTGAATTCCATATTCGAAGTTGCGATCGGATCTATTCATTAAAAAGAATCGATTCGATACATTTCTTATGTACCCATAGGTGCTATATTGGATTTGAATCAGATTTCGGATCAATCTATGTTGATTGACTGCCTCCATGATGTTGTTGCTAGCAAATACCGCTGTTTTTCATTTTGGATCTTCCAAATCATTCCCGCAGTGGATCCGGACCGAAGAAAAAGCAAATCCCCTATGATACACCAGATCCGGCTCGGTTATTGATAGAGTGAATAGATCTGCCATTTCTTGAAATCTCTCTTTTGATTCAAAATCGTGGTGTAACGTGTATCCCCCTTTGTTCCGGTCATGGAATAGATGAAATAAATCCAAAAATGGATTTTTGTTCAAGAATGAAATCTTATTGGAACTGTCCATATCTGGTTCATCCTTCGGAACCATATCACATCCCGGATCTGATGAAATAGGATGAATTGAGACGGTATTTTGTAAATACGTAATTATCTTGAATATATCAACCATTTCTTTATTTTCCGATCGCCTGAAAGGGACAAAAGAAACATCTTGTTTTTTCTTCCAAAATTTCTGATCTCTAGTGGACCTCTCGGTAGGATTCGAACCCAGATGAAGTTCTGACCATCTGTCAGAGAAAAAAGAACGAATTGATCTTGTAGGATTCCCAAGAAATTCTTCGATTTCTTTCGAAAGCAGATGATTATTCATCTGCTTCTCACGTTTCGTGAATAGCCGGGACATTGAGGAAGATCCAAAAAGGCATTTCGGGAATCGATCTGATTCTATCTCTGTTCGTTCCGTTTGAAGAAAGGAAGGATCCCAAAGAATCGATCTTTCTTTTAGTTGCTGAATCTCTGTTTGATCGATCAATGTGTGATATTCTGAATCCTCATTTCCAATGGAATCGAAAAGATCTCTGAATTGATCAGAAGATCCTTTCGATTGGCTAGAATCCGTTACTTGAACGAAAATAGATCTTGTGGAATCATATTGAATATTTGACAATACATTCCGTACCCTGCTAAAAAACCGATCCTTGTTTACCAACCACACATTGTCTAACCAAATCCAATTCTCTCTCGATACGTTCCTCAAAAAATCCGATTCGTGCTGATTCTTCCCCCAACTAACGAAGAGATCTTGTCGGAATTGCCACATATGAAATTGAGCACAATTTTGCAAAGAAATACCCCACTTGTTTCTCGAGAAGAGATGGGAAACATGCTCAATATCATTTGATTGAATAGTTGCCTCAGCTCCTTGTTGTTTGAAGAAACCCTCCCCTTCAATTGGTCATTTTTCACGAAAAGCAGACATGAGATAACAAATCAAGTCTTTCCCTAAGATTTCGAATAGCTGTCCCGAATTCAAGTTGATTATGTTTCGCTTCTTCCTCGGAGAAAGACGATCAAACAATTCCCAATCATGGTCCTTGCGGATCGGATCATCCGTATAGGATAAAAAAAGAAACCCCAGATATTTGCTATCTTTCTCTTTGAATGAGATCTCGATTCCAGCTACGGTTTCATTGGCTATCTTACAACTAGAATCCCTCTTTTTTCCGATCCGGTTCCTCCACCACCGCGAACCCCGGTTCGATTCAGGCATGATACACTTTTTATTTATTGGGAGAACCCAAGTACTCTCTTGCGGATCCATGAAACAACTCTCAGAAATCTTTTTCCCTTTTGGAAGATACAGGAGCGAAACAATCAACCTATTGATATTGGAAGACCAAAAAGATTCTTCCAATGTCTCATTTCTGGGTCCAATGGAATTCATAGGTATAGGAAGAAGCCCCATCAAATAGAGATTTTTTCTTTCGACCATCTTTTGATTGTTAATACGAGATATAAGGACCGCTACTACAAGCAGTACTACACCTTTGATCATGAAATATCGATTGCTTGTTGAACCCTGTGAATCACGTGAAAGTAGGATACTCCAAATTCGGGGGTCAAAGAGTTTCATAAAACGTTCTTGGTGGAAAAAATGTGAGTGAAAGATCCCACTGAATCGAATTTGATCCATGAATCTAAGAAATAGTGAGAATTTTTTATCTCTCTTAATATCTCTCTCAATTCGAAGATCCAGGATTTGAATTGATGTCGTTTCATTGATTCCTCCTAAAGATTTTCATTGATTCCTCCTAAAGATTTCATTTCAATTGGAATTTGGTTATTCACGATGTACGATGAGCCCTGTTAAGCATCCATGGCTGAATGGTTAAAGCGCCCAACTCATAATTGGCAAATTCGTAGGTTCAATTCCTGCTGGATGCACGCCAATGGGAACGTTCAATAAGTCTATTGGAATTGGCTCTGTATCAATGGAATCTCATCATCCATACATAATGAATTGGTATGGTATATTCATACGATAACATATGAACAGTAAGAACTAGAATTCTTATCGATACTGGAACTCATAGGGAAGAAAATGGATTTATGGATGGAATCAAATATGCAGTATTTACAGAAAAAAGTATTCGGTTATTGGGGAACAATCAATATACTTCTAATGTCGAATCAGGATCAACTAGGACAGAAATAAAGCATTGGGTCGAACTCTTCTTTGGTGTCAAGGTAATAGCTATGAATAGTCATCGACTCCCAGGAAAGGGTAGAAGAATGGGACCTATTATGGGACATACAATGCATTACAGACGTATGATCATTACGCTTCAACCGGGTTATTCTATTCCACCTCTTATAGAGAAAAGAACTTAAAAGCAAAATACTTAATAACACGGCGATACATTTATACAAAACTTCTACCCCGAGCACACGCAATGGAGCCGTAGACAGTCAAGTGAAATCCAATCCACGAAATAATTTGATCTATGGACAGCATCGTTGTGGTAAAGGTCGTAATGCCAGAGGAATCATTACCGCAAGGCATAGAGGGGGAGGTCATAAGCGTCTATACCGTAAAATCGATTTTCGACGGAATGAAAAAGACATATCTGGTAGAATCGTAACCATAGAATACGACCCTAATCGAAATGCATATATTTGTCTCATACACTATGGGGATGGTGAGAAGAGATATATTTTACATCCCAGAGGGGCTATAATTGGAGATACCATTGTTTCTGGTACAGAAGTTCCTATAGCAATGGGAAATGCCCTACCTTTGAGTGCGGTTTGAACTATTGATTTACGTAATTGGAAGTAACCAATTAGGTTTACGACGAAACCTAGAAATCAATCACTGATCCAATTTGAGTACCTCTATGGGATAGACCTCAACAGAAAACTGTTGAGTAACGGCAGCAAGTGATTGAGTTCAGTAGTTCCTCATAGAAAATTATTGACTCTAGAGATATGGTAATATGGAGAAGACAAAATTGTTTGAAGCACGCACAGAACCGGAAGCGCCCCTTGTTTCAAAGAGAGGAGGACGGGTTATTCACATTTAATTTGATGGTCAGAGGCGAATTGAAAGCTAAGCAGTGGTAATTATAAAGATCCCCCGGGGGAAAAATAGAGATGTCTCCTACGTTACCCGTAATATGTGGAAGTATCGACGTAATTTCATAGAGTCATTCGGTCTGAATGCTACATGAAGAACATAAGCCAGATGACGGAACGGGGAGACCTAGGATGTAGAAGATCATACATGAGTGATTCGGCAGATTTGGATTCCTATATATCCACTCATGTGGTACTTCATATAAGATCCATCTGTCTAGATATCATCATATACATCTAGAAAGCCGTATGCTTTGGAAGAAGCTTGTACAGTTTGGGAAGGGGTTTTTATTGATAAAAAAGAAGAATCTACTTCAACCGATATGCCCTTAGGCACGGCCATACATAACATAGAAATCACACTTGGAAAGGGTGGACAATTAGCTAGAGCTGCAGGCGCTGTAGCGAAGCTGATTGCAAAAGAGGGTAAATCGACCACATTAAGATTACCATCTGGGGAGGTCCATTTGATATCCAAAAACTGCTTAGCAACAGTCGGACAAGTGGGTAATGTTGGGGTGAACCAAAAAAGTTTGGGTAGAGCCGGATCGAAATGTTGGCTAGGTAAGCGTCCTGCAGTAAGAGGAGTAGTTATGAACCCTGTAGACCATCCCCATGGGGGCGGGGAAGGGAGAGCCCCAATTGGTAGAAAAAAACCCACAACCCCCTGGGGTTATCCTGCGCTTGGAAGAAGAAGTAGGAAAAGGAAAAAATATAGTGATAGTTTTATTCTTCGTCGCCGTAAATAAGAATATTGAAAATCGAATTTTTGGAATTTGAAATAATGTGATGGGCGAACGACGGGAATTGAACCCGCGCATGGTGGATTCACAATCCACTGCCTTGATCCACTTGGCTACATCCGCCCCTTATCCAGCTAAAGGATTTTCTCTTTTTTCCATTCATCATTATTGTATTTATTCTTACCTTCATACTTAGATCGAGATATTCTATTGAGCCTTTGATTTTTTGTGCTATTGGATTCGGGTTGCCTCTATTGGGTTCAGATTTGAATGGATTCGACCTGCACCCGCCCCGCCAGTCAAGAGATGGTCACAACTGTTGAAACGGCCAACCGTTGTGACTGTTGAAAGCTATAAATAGGGTCTGGGTCCAGAGTTTCAAGATATACGATTTTTCTTTTCTTTTCTGTTTCCTTTCTTCTTCTACAGACAGAAGTTCCTCAATTTCTGTCTACAGAAGAACCAGTTCTTCTATTCAATAGTCCAGTCCTGCATTACATCAATCATCAACCAGAGAGAACCTTTATCAGATTCGCCAGAGCAGAGGGATTGCGGCTTCCTTCTCTCTGCAGACCGATCGTTGTATCCTGGGAGACCGACGCCCATTGCAATTCAGAAGCAAAGTGGTGGAGGGCGAATTGGTTTTAAGGAGATAGTGTTCAACACTATTCTCGATCATCATCCTCTCATCTTCCTGTCGTCTTCCTGTCTTCCTTCAAGTATCTGAAACAGGTTTTTCATAATCCAGTATCTTCTTTATTCTATTTAGGTTAGTAAACTAGTTAAAATAAGAACAGTTTAATAGTTTTCTGTTTTCTGTAAATAGTAATAGCAGTCTTCTTCTAATTTAGCAGAAATATATGAACTGAATAATTTCGTAATTCTCATTCTCCAACTTTATTTCTAATAGAAATTTATAACACTTAAACCTGTAACAATCTTGTGAATGATTACAGTAGTAATTTTATGTAAGATATTCTGTTAACTAAACAAACCTGCCCATATTAATCTAAAGCATTATCAAAATAAAGACCAACACTTTTTAGGTTTCATAATATAACATAATGGATTTCAAAACGTGTTATTTTTAACATTGCTTAGAAGTTTCAGTACTGCAATTAAATCTTTAACATCTCTGATATTCTATAAGAAAAATAGCTCACG